>JAOTRH010220971.1:0-10527 GCA_034768845.1 Heliamphora exappendiculata
AAAATTTAAAAAAAAGATATTTTGGAGGCCTATAAATATCTGGAGTTAGATATTTTTAAAAGATATTTTCAAAACTTCTCTAGTAAGTTTTCTCCTTTTCCTCCCTGCCTTCTCTCTAAGTTCTCAGGGGCCCAGGGCTTGGGTTTCAATGATTCAATAGCGGATCCTTGCTTTTGGCACGGTGGGCTACGCGTTAATTCAAGTAGAATTTTATTTTCACGAAACTTAATTTTTCACGTGGTTTAAGACGTCGAGTTTTTAACTCACCGAGATAAGATCTTAGACTCTCATATCATATAAGGGCGCTACGTGTAATTGTGTGTGTTTTTAACGGTTAGATTGCTATAGATCTGATTTTGTATCAAGTTGGATTTTTGGGTTTAAAAATCATTTTTCAGCAATTTTGGTGGATGAAATCGGGTATCGGGTGTTTCTTTGATGGTCTTGGTGTTAGGCCTGGACGTGTGTATGTCCAAGGGTGTTGGATGGGAGTTTGAAGGCTTTGAATAAGGGTTTAGAGGTTGAAACCCGTAGCTCAGAACCAGTTTCTGCTTGAGTTCAGTCGACTGGACCGTGGGATCAGTTGACTGGAGCCTGGGTTCTTGGGTTCAGTCGACTGAACCCATGGGGTCAATCAACTAAATAGTGTTGAGCATTTTAGGCCTTTTTCTAGTGTATTTTTTAGTCGATTGGAGGGTGGGTCCAGTTGACTGGACGTGGGCTGTTTCGTGTGGGTGTTTTGGTGGTTGATTTCTTGGTTTTTAATTGGTTTTCAATGGTATTCGGTTGATTGATTATGGGGTTAGTCAATTGAAATACTGTTGGATGCCTTTTGGGGGTTCGGTTGATCGGGTTGTGGCTTTGGGAGTCATGTCATGGCTTCGTGTGTTCGTTTAGGTGTCGTTCTCGGGGATGAAGGCCATCGTTAGATGCGAGTTATCGGGGCACGGTTGTGTGCATTCGGTAAGAACCATTCTGTAGGAGGTTCTGGTGTTGGACTCCGGGTTAGGTGTTGGTTGTCCCGGTGTGTTGACGGGTCCTGATATGTGGACGGGTTGTTCGAGTGATGTTTTGACGGGTGGCGTCGTGATGTATTGCTATATATGGTTATGTGCATTTATAACTGCTTATTTATGTACGAATTATGTATGTGGATTACATGTTTTGGTATCATTATGTGTGCCGTAATTGCATGCTTTAAAACTCAAAAGTTTTATAGGCATGGTTATGTGGAATGTGAGGAACGGATGCATGTTGCATGAGTTGTAGGTGTTGTGTGGGTCGCGTGTGTAACATGTGACGTGGTTTGTGTAGCGTAGTGATAGTATGTGACTTTATGCATTTAAACCCTAGTTTAGTATGCCTGTTTTGATGCGGTCTTATCTCGCAGTATACGATTTTATCCCGTGATTTAGGCATGTGTAGAGATACTTGTTAATACATAAATTTGTATGTATTTACATATGTGGGGCAGATTTTGGTCCCTCGGTGAAATTTCGTAAATATGTGTATATGAGGAGCGGATAATGGTCCCACGGTAAAAGTCCGTGAAGATATACGTTGGCTCTGGTCAACAAGGCCTTAGCGAGGGAGGATAATGGTCCTTCGGTGAAAGTCTATGAAGATATCAAAAGAGGGCGGATGATGGTCCTACGGTACAAATCCACGAAGATGTGTGTGTTACACGGGTTGCATGCGTTGTGTGTGTTGAACGGGTTGCGTGCGTTATGTGTGTTACACGGGTTGCGTGCGTTGTGTGTGTTGCACGGGTTATGTGCATTGCATAGATGGAGGCTATGGTCCTTTGGTGGAAGTTCAAGAAGATACATGGATTGCATGAACTGCAATGTGGGATGAATAGACCAATTTTCAAATTATTTTTAAGAGTCGTGTGAATCGCGATCTAAAAACTGTTTTCAAACTGTTTTCAAACTGTTTTCAAGGTTCTTGTGAGTGAGTCAAAAGATGGTTGTTATCCTCGCTTTCCTGTTGGCGTGTGAAAATTGTTTTAAATGTTTGAAAGAGAGTCTAAAATTGCACCTCATTTTCCTAGCATATTTAGCTTATATTGCATGCCTGTCTAGTTTCTGCTGAGCTTTGGCTCACGACATGAGATTTGATTTTCTTCAGGTACTGTTCACGCAGGTTGATCTGGAGGTGCCGGAGAGGTGGAAGAGACGTAGTCTTCCTTTTTGTTCTTTCCGTTTTATGTATGTTATAACATGATTCTTTTTCGGTGTTAGAACTATGTAATGTATGTCATTTGACCATTATATATAATGCATGTATGTTTTATATTGAGAGTGCATTCTCGGATTGGTTGTTTGTGGGTGTTTCACGTGACCCAAAATTTGGGGCGTCATAGATTGGTATCAGAGCTCTGGGTTTGAATACCTAAGAGCCGTGGAAAGAGGTTGCATCACCGTGTGAGGTTAATTACGTATATTTGATTGCATGTGTTTAAACTCTTTAATAAGATGAACGTGTCAGCATGTTAGATATGTGAATGATGTGTATATGTGAGCATGGGGGTTGAATCTTAGGAGTGATAGTCCTGCCTTTGGGTGTTTTGATTAACAAACTTGGGAGCCAAGTTAGAAACGCGTTTAGCTGACGTGATTTCTAGCAAGAAATCTAAGTAGGTTATTCAGATTGACGTGTCATTCTTATTGGTTCTCCTCGGTATATGGGGTTTTATTTAGCATGAACCTATGTAGCTATGTGTTAGTATGCTTATGTAGTTTGTTCTATGTGCTGCATCTCACGTTCTGTCTTTTTCATAGAGACGTGATGTCTGTGAGATTAGGACGAGGCAGTGGTCGAGGCCGTGGCCGTAGTGTTGGCCAAGGGGATGTTCCTATCCCTGATGCTGGGGATGTAATTGCTTCCCTGGGACCAATGGACACGACCGAGTTGTTGCGTGTGCTGGTGGGTTCTATCCAGTAGTTGATTAGAGGTGAGATCGTTAGGGAGAGAGAGGGAGTGCCTGAGGCGAGGATCGTCAGTAGCGATGCAAGAGTTCAGGCGCATGGATTCGCTTACCTTTGCTGGATATCCTGATCCTATTATAGCGACAGAGCGGCTGGAGTTGGTGACTCGGATCCTGGACACGTTGCAGATTGAGGAGGATATGTTGCTGGTTTCTTTTGCTACCTTCCAGCTGAGGGATGCTGCTCACGCGTGGTGGAAATATTCCAAGACCATTGCCGGAATCACATGGGTAGCCTTTATAGGAGTGTTTCTGGAGAAATACTTCTCGGCTTCGAAGAGGGACTTGTACAGGGAGGAGTTCTACACTCTTACCCAGGGGCTGTGGATGTTATGTAGTATGAGGCTAGGTTTACGAGCTTGTCCCGATTTGCACAGGAGTTGGTGAGCACAGACGAGCTGCAATCTATGAGGTTTGAGAATGGCTTGAGGCCAGCGATCAGGGAGCGTGTGGTTGCGATGGGACTTTGTGTATTCACAGAATTGGTGGAGGCAGCAGCGAGGGTGGAGAACACTATGACTAAGATTCGAGCTTTCAGGGAGGCCAAGATACCTCAGGGTGGGACAGAGGCGCAGACAGGTGGACGTTCCAGTAAAAGGAAGAGGTCCTCTGGTCCTAGCTTTCATCCATTTGGACCACAGCAGTTCTTTACACCTGCACCATCAGTGGCTTCGTTAGGGAGGCCAGAGCAGAGGGAGGTTAGATGTTACCGATGTGGACTGTCGGGGCATCGTGTATCAGACTGTCCACAGCCAAGGCAGTACCAGGATTCACGGATGAGGCAGTCTCAGAGTCCCATACCGAATCAGTCACAGGGGAGACGGCCACCTACTTGTTTAGGATGCGGTCAGACAAGACATATTCAGAGAAACTGTCCCCAGAGAGAGAGTGTGCTGGTAGTAGTATCCTGCGGTTCAGACTTCCCGGATGGCAGGTGGGAGTACGTCAATTCAATCGGTGCGGTAGCCGACAGCGCCGAGTTATGGTGGAAAGGGCAGAGCGATATTACCCCGAGCGTATTCCCTCACAGCTCCTAGTTATTCCAGGGCACCGATTGTGCCGGATGAAACAGATATGCCTTTAGCGAGCAAAGGTACTTTCTGAGTCTACAAGCTTTGGGTCAGTTCTTCATTGTATCTGTTTGGGAGTTGGTGATAGATTCCGTGGGTGGTGTGCTATATTGAGGCAGTGGCTGGTGATGATGTGAGGTTGGAGTGAGTTGTAGATCCCGTGTCTTTGAGATAGTTGGCCATTGTTTAGGACGCCCGACCTTGTCTGACTATATCCTAGGAGTGGTTCGGCTGATCATCTCGTATGCCTATGTCGATTGCGATCGTTGGTTTGTGACACATGTTTAGCATTTTTTCTTTAGCATGTTTTTATGTTTTTTAATGCATGATCGGGGTTAGATATGCAAGCGGGGCAGGTTCCTGGGGCCGTGGGATGTTGCGGTACGAATTTTGAAAATTTTTAAAAAAAGATATTTTGGAAGCCTATAAATATCTGGAGTTAGATTTTTTTCTTTTTCTCTCTGCCTTCTCTCTAAGATCTCGGGGTCCCAGGGCTCAATTTTTAACAATCCAATAGGGGATCCTTGCTTTTGGCACGGTGGGCTACGCATTCATCCGGACAGAATTTTATTCTGGCAAAGCGCGGTTTTGCACGTGGTTTGAGGCCTCAAGTTGTTAACTCACCAAGTTAGGATCCTAGACTCTCATGTCATACAAGGGTGCTACGTGTAATCGTGTGTATTTTTAATGATTAGATTGCTGTAGATCTGATTTTGTATCAAGTTGGGTTTTTGGGTTTAAAAATCATTTTTTGGCAATTTCGGTGGATGAAATCGGGTATCAGGTGTTTCTTTTGTGGTCATGGTGTTAGGCCTGAGCGTGTGTATGTCTGATGGTATTAGATGGGAGTTTGGAGACTTCGAATCAGGGTTTGGAGGTTGAAACCCGTAGCTCGAAACCAATTTTCACTTGAGTTCAGTCGACTAGACCGTGGGGTCAGTCGATTGAATAGTGTTGGGCGTTTTGGGCCTTTTTCCACTGTGTTTTTCAGTTGACTAAAGTGTGGGTCCAGTCAACTGGACCTGGGCTATTTCGTGTGGGTGTTTTGGTGGTTGATTTCTTTGTTTTCAATTGATTTTCAATGGTATTCGGTTGATTGATTATGGGGTTAGTTAATTGAAATACTATTAGATGCCTTTTAGGGATTCAGTAGGTCGGGTAGTGGCTTTGGGGGTCGTGTCATAGCTTCGGGTGTTCGTTTAGGTATCAACTTCGGGAATGACGGGCATGGTTAAATGCGGGTTGTCAGAGCACGGTTGTGCGCTGTGGCGTTGGGATTTAGGGGTTGTTTTGAAAAAACGTTTCAAAAATAAAGAAATCCAAATATGTTTAGAAAACTATTTCAGCATCTTGAAAATCAAACTTTGAAAATCTCTTTTTGTTGAAAATAGAGTCGCCACTTAGTTTTTGAGAAAAACAATAAAAAATAGAAATGAGTACTGATCTTAAAAATGTTTAAACAGAGAAAAATGGGGTTCGGGGTCTAAGGTACGAATCGGAGAATGTGTTAGAGTAAATAAAAGGGGTGAAATTCTAAATTCTAAGGTATGCAATTTCTAACTAAAGGATACAAGAAATATTTTTTCATGCAATTTCATTAAAATGAACTAAATTATCACGATTTAAGTAGAAGAATAAAACATAATTAACATGATGAAAAGACACTAAAAATAAAAATGCATGTAAATTCTATGTTTAAGATAAAATTTACTAACAAAGAAAACAAAAATAAGAGTGTTATGACAAAAGAGAGTTTGAGAACTTAAAGAGAAAAAAATAGAGAAAAAAAAGTTTGTAAAAGAAAATGATGCTAAATGAAAAGATTAAAAAATATTTATTTAATCTATTAAAAGAAAACTTAATCAATCATATTTTATATTCTAAAAGACAAAAGAAAATAAAATAAAAGAAAAGAAAATAGAAGAAAAATATTATAATAAGAGAAAAAAAACTTATACTAGCATTTAAAGATGAAGATTAATCTTAAAAGATTTTTGTATTTTTTTTTTGAATTTGATAAAAATAAATGAAGTAATAGAAAAGAAGAAGATGAAATTTTTATAAGAAAAATAAATATTAGCGTTAAAGATTGACTAAAGTTAAAAGAAAAAGAAATACTAAATTAAACATTATAAGGAAGTAAAGAAATAAAATGTTAAGAAAAAAAAGAGGTGCATTAACATTAAAAGAAAAGAATAAAAAATAAAAAATAAAAAATAAAAAATAAATATTAAATTAGAAGAAAAATAAAATAGAGTATTAAATTAATATTACAAGAAAAGAAAATGGTAATGAAATAAAGTGCTTAGAATTAAATCGATATAATATTGACAACTAGAACCATTTTTATGTAAATACTTATATCATAACAATAGCGACATTATTTAGTTGTATCGTTAAATCATATTAGCACTAATTAATGATTTAATAGAAGAAAAAGAATAACAAATGTGTTAAGTGTGAAATATGGACAAGTTAATAATTAAGAAAGTAAAGAAAACAACTAAATTACATAAAGTAAATAGGATTAGCTATATAAATAGAAGAAATATGCAAATTGAAATTAAATTTTAACCCGGTCACTCCAAAAGAAATGAATTGGAGTTAGAAAGACCGAGGATCCAAACGAGGTACCTGAATAGTGGAATCCTCAAATTGGGGAATGTGGTTCAATCCTCGGATGGTGATTCCAAGCTAGGGCTTTAAATGTAGGTATTGGAGATTTAGGACTCGGTATTTTAGCAGGGTTTTGGCGTCGGAGCTCGAAATTTCTCGGCGTCTCGGCAGAGCTTCACTCTCAAAACCTCTCACTCATTTTTTATCTTCTCAAACGTACCAGAGGTACGGTATTTATCGAGTTCTTCAGCCAATGAGATGTCGCCACGTTTTAGGGACACGTCTGGCCAATTAGAGTTAGCGGTCGCCATGTTTTTGAAAGGTTCCACAAAGTTCTACAGCGGTCGCCACAATAAACATGGTGGTCGCGTTACTTGGGCAGCAAATTTCGATGGTTCGACAAAATTTCATTGGTTTGAAGGTTTCGGGTTCAAATACCAAGCTTGGATCACTTCTCGAGGATAGTGCTGAGGCACCATTTCACCTGTTTTCATCATTGGATTACCTAAGATTAGGCGGGGTCAAATTGGGGTGTCTACATGTGCGTGCTGATTATGTGCAGGACATGTGGGTTCGTGGTTCGGTTTAAAGGTGGGTTCAGTAAGAACCATTCTGCGGGAGGTTCTGGTGTTGGCCTCCAGGTTAGGTGTTAGTTGTCCCGGTGTGTGGACGGGTCCCAGTATGTGGACGAGTTGTTTGGGTGATGTTTTGACGGGTGGTGTCGTGATGTATTGCTATACATGGTTATGTGCATTTATAACTCTTTATTTATGTATGAATTATGTAAGTGGATTACATGTTTTTAGTGTCGTTATGTGTACCGTGATTGCATGATTTAAAACTCAGAAGTTTTATAGGCATGGTTATGTGGAATATGAGGAAGGGATGCATGTGATGCATGTTGCATGAGTTGCAGGTGCTGTGTGAGTCGCGTGTATGACATGTGACGTGGTTTGTGTAGCGTAGTGATAGTACGTGACTTTATGCATTTAGACCCTGGTTCAGTATGCATGTTTTGATGCGGTCTTATCCCGCGGTATACGATTTTATCCCATGGTTTAGGCATGTGTAGAGATGCCTTTTAATACGTAGATTTGTATCTATTTGCATATGTGGGGTGGATTTTGGTCCCTCGGTGAAAGTCCGTAAAGATGTGTATATGAGGGACGGATAATGGTCCCACGGCAAAAGTTCGTGAAGATATACGTTGGCTCTAGTCAATAAGGCCTTAGTGGGGGCGGATAATGGTCATACGGTGAAAGTTCGTGAAAATATCTAATGAGGGCGGATGATGGTCCTACGGTGAAAGTTCGTGAAGATGTGTGTGTTGCACAGGTTGCATGCATTATGTGTGTTGCACAGGTTGCATGCATTATGTGTGTTGCACGGGTTATGTGCATTGCATAAATGGAGGATGTGGTCCTTCGGTTGAAGTCCGAGAAGATGCATAGATTGCATGAACTGCATTGTGGGACGTATAGACCAATTTTTAAATTATTTTTAAGAGTCGTGTGAATCACAATCTAAAAACTATTTTCAAGGCTCCTGTGAGTGAGTCAAAAGATGGTTGTTATCCTCGCTTTCCCGTTTGCATGTGAAAATTATTTTAAAGACTTGAAAGAGAGTCTAAAACTGCACTTCGTTTTCCTAGCATATTTAGCTTTTACTGCATGTCTGTCTAGTTTCTACTGAGCTTTGGCTCACGACATGGGATTTGATTTTCTTCAGGTACCGGTCACGCAGATTGATCTGGAGGTGCCGGAGAGGTGGAAAAGCTGTAGTATTCCATTTTTTTCTTTTTGTTACATGTATGTTGTAACATGATTCTTTTTCGGTGTTAGAACCGTGTAATGTATGTTGTTTGGTGATTATATACAATGATGTATGTTTTATATTGAGAGTGCATTCTCAGGTTGGTTGTTTGTGGGTGTTTCACATGACCCAGAGTTTGGGGCGTGACAGATATGGTTTCATATGCTTTTCATTCTGTGAGTTGAATTCCTTCACTTGGCGCTTGCTTTTCTTCTCTAATTCTCTTTCTTTTTGACGTGTCTCATAGGACCATGCCTCCTCGTACCAAGAAAACGGCCAGTTGGTCTCAGACACCTTTTTAAAAAAATCGTTTCATGTTTCTCGGAGCCGAGGAGAAATTTAACCACCTCTTCATTGATAAACCCCTTCTCCTAGAAA
The DNA here is from genome assembly GCA_034768845.1 of Heliamphora exappendiculata. NCBI lineage: Eukaryota > Viridiplantae > Streptophyta > Magnoliopsida > Ericales > Sarraceniaceae > Heliamphora > Heliamphora exappendiculata. Next base: position 8,866 of record JAOTRH010220971.1, read on the forward strand.
AGAAGGTAATCCTTTCCGATTTTTCTAATTTTGGTATTCCTAGATGTTTGACCAACTCAGTTTGATTTCTTTTTTACAAGTTGACGGGGAAGTTTACCGTGACCTTGTTAAGGAGTTTTATTCCAACATGTATGAGTTAGACACTTGCTGGTTCACGTTTAAGACTTATGTGCGAGGTCACGACATTCTTTTGAACCCATCCTCTATCATTACTCATATGGGTTACACTCCACAGCCTGTGTCTGATTACCCACCTCTCCTTCCCACTCATACCTGGAAGTTCTCTGATATTGCCGCTACTTTATGTGGCAAACCACGTGACTGGGTTGGGGGAAATCTCTTCCAGAAAGAACTCAGCCCCACTTTTTGACTATTGAATATTATTGTTGGTGCAAATATCCATCCCTGTGGCCATGTATCTGACTTGAATCAAGAGTGCGGTTTAGAGCTTTATTTGATTAGCTAGGGCCGTCGCATTGACTTAGTCTGTATTTTCTTACAAGCTATGCTCAAAGTAGCCCATAGCAACAAAACAGTTGCTCTTCCTTATGGCCTTTTCATTACCAATTTTTTGAAGTTACTTCCCTTTTTTCATTTTCCTCATGGACTCCCCTCTTTTTCTATCTCCAAATCCATCACCCATCGCACTCACTCTCAGAGTTTTGCTCACATTCCCACACCCAGTTGCTTTATCTTCCTCCACGGATGAGAATGATGATACCGATGATATCCCTAGTGCCACATCTCCACCTAAGGGAGAGTCTTCCCTGTCATTTGTGTCGGCTCATTTGACAACTCTTGAGGCTCGTGTGCATGGCCTTCAGCTCTTAACGCCCGCCTTGATCACCTGGAGTGGTTGATTTAGGGTCTTTCCTCTAGTGGTGACTCTTCTTGACTATCCAGGTTCCACAAAGAGAAAAATGGGTAATATAGACACCCCAATTTGACCCCGCCTAATCTTAGGTGAATCCGATGATGAAAACAGTTAGAATAGTGCTTTAGTTCGATCCTTGAGAAGTGATCCAAGATCGGTATTTAAATCGAATCGTCAAAATCGTCAAAACAAATGAAATTATGTCAAACCACAGATAACTTGTTACACAAGTAATTCCAACATGGCAGCCTCCAACTTCAACATGGCGACCGCCAACTTGCATTATGGCTATCGCGAGTAGAACCATCTGGAAGCTTCTTTTGATGTGGCGACCGCCATGATCGTACCCGCCGGCCGCCAACTCCAAAAAGTCTGACGTGTCCTAGAACGTGTCAGTGTCTCATTGGTGGAAGAATTCTATAAATACCGTACCTCTGGTACGTTTTTAAGGATAGAAAATTAGTAAGAGGTTTAGTGAGAGAAGCTCTGCCGAGTTGCCGAGTAATTTCGAGTCCCAACGCCGAACCCCTGTCGAAATACCGAGATCCGAATCTCCGACGCCTACATTGAAGCCTTACTTGGATCACCACCCGAGGATTGGACCATTGAGGCACATTCCCGACTTGAGGATTCTCCGACAATCTAAGTACCTTGTTTGGTTCCCCTATCATTATAACTCTATTTTCTCTCTTTTGGAGTGATCGGGTTAAGTTCATTTTAATTTGTGTATTTCTTTCATTTGAATAGTTAACCTTGCTTCTTACTTACTTTCCTTCATCTAGTTTAAT
>JAOTRH010220982.1:0-10527 GCA_034768845.1 Heliamphora exappendiculata
CTCAGATTTATGCTTTATTAAATAGAGAAATGTGGTGCGAGAGTAATCATCAACAAAACTCACAAAGTAGCGAAAACAAAATAAAGAGGTGACCGGACTAGGTCTCCAGACATCGGAATGAACTAACTGAAACAGAGCTGAACCTCTTTTATTGACATGAGAAGAGAAAGGCACACGCAGATGCTTAGCAGAACGACATGACTCATTCAATATTCGACACAGACTTTAAACTAGGGTAAAGTATTTTGAGATTCGGTAAACTGGGATGCCCAGCACGATAGTGAATATCAAGAGCAGAAGATGATACGGCTGAATATGCATGACCAGGAGCAGCATCCAGCAGGTACAACCCCCTAGAGACCCGTCCTCTAGTAATAGTCCTCTTCGTTGAAAGATCCTGAAAAATTCAAGAATCAGAAAAGAATGTCACTTAACAACCCAAACCAGATGTAATTTGACTGATGGATAGTAAATTGAATGGGTTATCAGGAGTATGCAAGACATTATATAAGGAGAGGGCAGAGGTTGGTGTCGCAACACCGCAACCCTTGATAGCTAGGGAAGATCCATTAGCCACCAAGACACCGGCATGACCAGGAGTAGGCTTGTAATCAGAGAGAATACCGAATGATCCAACCATGTGAGCAGAAGCACCAGAATCTATAACCCAAGTGTGGGAGGTAGCCACACATGCAGTAGGATTACTTGCAAATGTGGCTGCCGGTACCTCAGACGAACTCGCATTCTGTCCAGTTTATCCATACATGTACTGATCGTACTCTGCTGCAGTCATCTCTACAGCTCATCTGACTGAGCTGGATGCTCCCTGAGGACTCGGCTGGATATAGTCTGGCTGGTTAAAATCGGATGTGGCATTAGCCACCAGTGTGGGCTTTCCATGAAGTTTGTAGCACTCACTACGAATGTGCCCCCTAATCCCGCAATAATGGCACGTGCGGGTCTCGCGACCACCATCACGGCCCCCTCCACGACTAGACCTACCACTACCACGACCGCAGCCTCGACTGCTGCGGTTGCCATGAATACCTACTAGAGAAGATTGGTAAGATGCCTCAACAGGGGATGCAGTAGGGCCTCGAGAGTCATCCCAATGAGAAGCTCGACTTAGGCGTCGAAACATCTCGAAAAGAGTAGGAATATCTGCCCCGGCAAGGATCTGAGAACGCGCCGAGTCAAAATTGAAATCCAAACTGGTCAAGAAGCACACCACTAGTAGTTGTTGTCTCTGCTGCTGAAACTGGGACAACTAATTCATAAATGGAAGGAGCCGGTCAAACTCGTCTGCCAAAACCTTGAATTGCATAAAATGATCCTGAAGCGGCTTCCCGGATTGCTGAGACTGAAAGAAGCCTTTCATAATGTCATATAAACGGGAGAGGTCATTGGTGGATGAATAAATTGACTCCAATGAGAACCAGATCTCTCGTACGATATCAGTATTAGCCACCAAGGCCTGAACGGAAGGTTCCATTGAATTGAGTAGCTGACTGAATATCCGAGCATCGTTCCGGGTCTAGGTCCAAAAGGTTGCTGAGGTTTGAGATGGAGGATCATCAAATAAGTGGGAATCGAGCTCCAATCCTTGAAGAGACTTAAGGATGCTCTTCTTTCATAGAGCATACCCATTGGCGCCATCGAGTCGCCGATCAACTAACCATGTGAATGATGAGACAACCTCTGTGGTACGCTACCGGCCAGCTTTAACCTGAGGTCCGCGGGTCACCGAAGCCTTTGACATCCTTGTCTAGCAATAAGGAGACCAAAAACAAAAAATACCACGGAGCACAAGATACATCCACATGGGAGAATGATCGAGAATTGTGCAGAACCCTCACTGCATCATCAAACCAACATACCACAGCCCATTGTATAGACTAAATAGATGCAGTGAGGGAAAGAGAGAAAAATCCTCTGGAAGGAACTGCCGGAGGTCCGGCGAGGGTCGGCAAGGCTCGCCGGAGGTCGGCGAGTGGCCGGCGAGATGGTGTGGAGGCTAGCGGTGGTCTGCGAGGAGGTTTGAAGGCTATTCCGGCGACTGAGGTAGGTCGCGAAGGCTTGCTGTGGTCAAGGGAGGCCTGAAGGAGGTCGGCGGTGGTCGGCGAGGGTCGGCAGAGGTCCGACGAGGGTCGTCGAGGGGCCTGGAAGGGTTAGCGGTGGCTGGTGGCTAGGGTTTGTGGCTGGTCGCGACACGAAGGTTAGGATTTGTGGTTGCCGGTGGCTGGATGACCGGTCGGCGAGGGCCGACGGAGGTCCGACGAGGGTCGGCCAGGGTCACCGTAGGTCCGGCGATGGTTGCGACGCACAAACTAGGGTTTGTGGCTGGCAGCGGCTGGAGGGACTGAAGGTTTTGGTTTGGTAGCTATGGTTTTGATACCATGTTAAAAAAGAGAGAAAATACGAGAAAGCGTGAGTCTCATTGTGAGACATATACATGTATTTATTAAGCAAATGAGAGCCTACCATAGATACTGTGGGCATCCCCACAGGTTATTATTAATACTTAACATTTTAATACTAAATATGTATTAACACTGCTCTCTCTTTTCATGGTAAGAATAATTCTCTCAACTATTTCCTATTCTCTCTCAACTCTCTCCTATTGTTCTTTATTCGTACATCAATCTTAACAGTTATCCATCAGTTCTGAAATGGCAAATTGAACTACACTATGATGTGGGGGACAACAAGGATAAAATTGTACAGGAAATACAAGGAATGACAATAAATACTAACAAGCAATGACTACAAACAAGAAAGATAGAATTGTACAGGAATTGGATTGATACCTGAATACTATCAATAGCACCTAGAAGTAGAATCTGAGTAGTGCATTTACTCCTAATTTTTGTCAGTGGTCGGCTTTCCTCCTCATCTTTGCAATCAGGTTCTTCGGCATCAGCAACCTAAAGTGGCAATAGATTAACAAAGTAAGAAAGAGAAATACCATGTAACTTAATCTGTCCCAAATGAAGCTCATATAGTAAGCTAAAGAATTTCCAAAATCATGTAATAAATGAAACACTACCAGTTACGAGTACATGAAAGATTTTTCCCAAATAATTAGCAAAAACTCACCACAAGAGTCCAACATAAAGCATTTTGAGATTAAGACACAGTAACATTTCTCAAGGGAGTGAATAATGAAGAAAGCTCATCATGTTCAATAAAATCCACACAGTGAAAGAGAGAAAGGGGTGCAAAATTAAGAAAAAGAGAAAAGAGACTCCAACTAAGATTGGGAAGTGGAGTATAAGAATCTGGAATACTACGACCAAGACAAGGAAACAACAGCTTCTTAAATGGAAATAAAACCAAGAGTGAAAGTACTAGTTTATTGATTATGAACTTAATGAGCCTGCCGTGCAAAGTGCTTTCAAACAATTGGCTTCAGGGTTGAGAATTTGGACACTTAACACACTAATGCTTGCTTAACTTGAACAGGCAAAGAAGGAATCGCTTCTATACGAAACTCTAACAGCATTGATTTAAAAGAGCCATGTTCTTTACGGTCAGACCTCATCCTGCTTAAACCTTCCTAATATTCTTTTTGCATTAAATCAAGCTGCAATTAGCAAGTCTCTTTCCCACTAAGTATTTAAGCCAAACTCAATGGGTAGCCTCTACAGGATTTGTCTTACAAGCATGCTCATGGGGGGTTACAAAAATACTAGCCAAAACTGACCAACAAAGTGCAATTCCGAGGCTGACAAGTTGAGTTTTCTTCCACCTAGCTGTCCTCTTAGTAAGCGTTTTCCACCACTAAATCCTAAGGGCTTGTTTTATTCTAATAATAGGATAGGATAGGATAGGATAGGATAGGATAGGATAGGTAATGCTAGAAGCCGCATGTTAGTTCTATACCAGGAAATTATGAATCAAATTATATATATATTGTGAGAAATTAGGTTATCTTTGGTTAGAGTGAGATAAAGAATAGAATAAGAGCTGTAGAGTTATTATTCTCTGTTTGATAAGCAAAAAAGATAATACAAAATTTGGTAATATAAGACCATGGAAGTAGTGGTAGTATCAATACTATGAATTTGGTACTACAAATCTGAAATGCATTGAATTATCCAATCTACTCCCACGAAATAAACGCGAGATTGGTAGTCTGGGGAGACAACCTCTTTCAAGGCGGGTCTCACATGTTTTTTCCCCTAATCTTATCCCACCCGTGTCCCCTAAAACAAACAAGCAAGCCCTAAAAGTATAAAGCCAATCAAGTTGCAAACCAAGTTGCCTCAATTCAAGAACGTGTTGTGAAGTGGTGCATGGTTCAATTACTTACCAGTGTACCTTGCATTTGGGAAATAAGTACAAGATTATAAAGATTGAGTGAAGAGCATGATTCTAAATATCGCCCGATGCGTATCGGGATTTTGAACCTCCGATACCGATATTTAATTAGATATTGATTAATATAGTCCGGTAGTAGCCGATACATGGCCACATCAATAACACTGATACCGGTTCGTATACGGATACCACAATTTAAAACCTTGGTGAGGAATAACATTATATGTCTAGTGTCTAGTTTAGTTATTCACCATTCCATATAAACAATTATAATAAAATAATAGCTAACTTTCAATTAATAGGGTAAATTACAAGAACCTCTCCTGAGATTAATTGAAAATACAACGACCTCCAATGAGGTTTCTGAAATGACACTCACCTTCCTTGTCAGACTTGTTAATAAACGTTGTTAACCAAAATTGATGTTTTACAATTATACCCTTACAATTAATTTAAAATTTTTAATTAAGAAATTAAAAAAGAATAAAATACTCTTTAATTTTATAAGCCTAATTCCCCAACCTAGGCAAGAGAGAGAAGGCATGCGATATTGGGGGAGATCAAAGAAAGGGAAGGAATCTAGGCAAGAGAGAGAGAGAGAGAAGGTTGGTGAATATGAACCCCCAAATTCCGTTGCCTCTGCTGTCAAAGGAGGATTGGAGGTTTGCACAACGGCTTTAGGGCACGGGCGGGGGTTCAAGGTTGGGAGGGATTGGAGATAGGAGGAAGGTGAGTAGAGGAGGTGAAGTTCGTGTCGCAGTACTCCGGCGCGGCAAGGATGACGTCGTTGCCGAGAGGGGTGGCGATGAGTTTGGCAATGTCCGCAACGAGGACGAGATCGGAGTCGAGGTAGACGACTTTTCGGATGCAGAGAAGGAGGAGGTTGGCTAAGCAACTGTGGGCGTAGTTGAGGGGGCAGTCGAGGGCGAAGCGGATGGAGGTGGAGATGAGGCCGGCAACGGCAGAGTCATCGAAGAAGTAGAGCTGGAAGTTGAGGTAAGAGAAGGAGGCAAAGATGGTGGAGCAAAGAAGGGACATGGCAAAAGAGTCGGAGGCAGAGACGTTGGAGGAGTTGGAGGCAGAGACGTTAGAGGAGTTGGAGGCGGAGGCAGAGACGTTGGCAAAGACGAAGAAGTGGAAGACAATGTTTTGGGGAGAGGAGTGTTGGCGGACAGAGTGGATCGCCGCCATTGAGCCGCGGATGTAGGCAGTGTCGAGGGTCATCACCACGTGTCCCTCTATTCTCATTGTTCTCAATCCACTATTTGATCAAGGGTAATATTGTAACTTAATAATATAAGGATGAATAAAATAATACGTAAATGTGAAAATTTGTTAATATCAACAAGTTCTGTTAAGTTTTTTAACAGTCAACTGACAAAAGAAGGTAATTCAAATACAAAAGTGAAATAAAAAGGAGACCAGTATCGTTTCAGAAACCTCAAGGGAGGTCCTTGTATTTTCAATTAACCTCAGGGGAGGTTAATGAAATTTACCCCAGTTGATATTATTAAAATTGTTCTAATTTGCTTTCTCAACAAAGCACCATTGCTATGAGAAATGAAATTGCCCCAAAGTACATGACTATTAGTGTGAGCCACTTGCTTTTTTATTCACCTCTTAAATTTGCGTCTCCTCACAGAGAGGCCTCAAAGACGAATGTTGTAGAAATGGATTCCCAAAGAAAGAATCTGGGGGTGGGTAGGAAAATCGTAAACCTAGTGGAAGTAGGTAAGAGTCCAAGCTTCAAAGCGATGGCTTTTACTTGTTGATCTAGGAGAAGGCCTTCACTGCTATCCCATTCTAAGACAATGAATTGTGGTTCGTTTGTTGCCAGGTGTGATTGTGGGGTTAATGAAGGTTTGAGGCCTCTCCAAGAGTAGATGCAAATATTTGATGTTGACTTTTTGTGGAATGGGGGTCTTAGCTTTATTTTAACTGCTAAATGGAAGGAAGAGGGGCATGAAGGAGATAGTGCAGAAGTTTTGGAATTGGATGGATGATATAGCAGCAGATTCGAGAGGCAAGTCGTATTTGCAGGTGGCTATGCAAAGGTGACAGAGAAGCAAAACAAACCAAACCAAGCTTTTTATTCCAATCATTTGAGATTGGCTAAATGAATTCGGTCTCCATCCAGGTGGCAAAAATAAGCCATTTTTAATAATTAGAAAGCAAGAGTACAAGAATGTGGGAGAACTTATGATTGGGAAGTGGTTACACCGGAATGCGCAAATTTCGGTGAATCAATAATGGGGGGTTTAGACGAGAGGAGTTGGGTTGTGCAGTTCAACAAGGATGAAACAAGGCGGCTAAGGAGAGATTAGATGATCCTAGTGGCTTGTAGGGGTGCCGAATAAAGGGAGACTGACCAGGGCAAAGGGGGAAAAAAAGTAGAAATGGCCTACAATCCAGATATCGAACAGGAAAGTGGTTCGAATCTAGCTCAAGACCAACAAAAGAAGGGGCTCGCTGACCTAATACATCTAGAGCAACTTTCATGTTAGATCCTCAGTGTTTATAAGGGATTTGGATTAATGTGATCAGGGAATAGGGGCGGAAAACATGTGTCATGTCCATTCACAAAGGACTCAAGATGGTAAATCTATTTTTACAAGGCCTAATCAATCTCGGTGATTTTCCTGGTGGGGACTTCTGAGGAAGATTATTGAAAGGGGGATGCAGCTCATTTATAACTAAGCTGGCAGACATAGGGGGGCAATTTTTTACGACTTAAACCGAGTTTAGGTAGAGCATGAAAGAAAATCTGGTATCATTTGAGAGGCAGTTGTTGCATCCAGAGAGGGTCAGCATGGGATAGAGATCCGATGAGGAGGTCCGATGAGAAGAATGGGGAAGGGAGAACAGATATCAAATGCTAGCTCGACTAATGCAGGTATATGGCAAAGTGCCCAGGGTGACCGTTGGGTGCATGATTTGTTAGCAGTTTTCAGCCCATTTTAAGGTCACTGAGGGGATCACAGTGTTAGCCCTTGTTGGAATGGTTCTCCTAAGAGTTTGGGTATAGTTTTGGAATGGTTGGACACTTAAGAGCGAACTCGAGTTGCTGCATTAGGACCCGGTATAGGCCTAGAGGATTGCTTCTTGAATGAAAAAACAAGGGATGCACCAAGTAGGGTATTGGATTGTGTTCTTAGAAGGGAAAGGTTGTACCAAGGAAGGTGTAGGAGTAGGTTTTCGAGAGGGGAATGTCCTTTCATAGGTTCCTAAGTGTATGCTGTGAAAGTATTGAGAGGTATCAATGTATCTCTTCGTGGCCATCCTGCAGCCTCTATGACGAAAACAATAGACATGCTTCAGACGAGTATACTTATCAAATAAAGCTAAAGATTGAGAAAGAATTGGGGTAATGTGGTAGAATGTAAAGGAAGTTGAGGAATTTGACATGTTAATTATATTATAATCGAAGGAGACAGATGAAGGGAAGTGTGCAAAGAAAGGGGAGGGAAACTACTTTGGTTGAATCATGCTCGTAAACTTAATATTTCAAACTTAGGGCTGGAATGTGACAGTACACGGATGCTGCTGCAAGACAGATTCTTCTTGATTGGTAAAATAGGACTATGTCACTATGGTGACAGTTAAAAGTGATTAGGTATCATCTATACTAATATATAAAGGGAGAAGACCATTTGGTGTCTCCTCTTATAGGAAGTTATGTCTATTTTTTTATACCTAAAAGGTACAATTAAATTTTAAAAAATACTACACATTTAATCAGTTAAGAAAAAAACTGTGGGAAAAAATGTCGAACCAAATTCCCCCACCACTAGTTACAGCATTCTTAGTCTGAGATTTCTTCAAACTCTTTCCCTCTCACGGTATTCGCTTGCTTTGGGAAAGTGAAGGAATCCAAGACAATAACAACATTTTGCTTGCAGACTCAGGAGTTCTGCGGCTTCTACCCATTTAATGAAAGTTTTCATTTCATGTTCCTCAATGTTTATAATTTTTTGCACTTTGGGTTTGAACAGAAAGGAAGAGATACATACAAAGAAGTTCTGCCCATTTAACATTGCTCAACCCATTTAACAATATCTTAGGTTCGTTTGGATTGAGATTCACCAGGAAGTCAAGAAACCCATTTAACATATCTATTTTCCTGTGTCAGCCTTTGTTTCTGTTTACCATTCTAATTCTTTAATCTCTCCCTCCTAACTTCGTTTTCTCCGGTCACTGGTAAAGTTACAGGAAGAGAAAAAGCAAGCATGCCAGCCGTTCAGCCGCGATCCTGACAACGGGAAGGAATATAACCAAATAACCCTCTCTCTGTCACTGTCACTGTCACTTGCATGGTTGCTGCCATGGGTGGTCTGAATTTCGGTTATGATATTGGAATTCCTGGTATATACAATACCCATTACAATGTCATTCATATAGATAACCAATTACTCTCTCTCTCTCTCTCTCTCTCTCTCTCTCTCTCTCTCTCTCTCACTCTCTCTCAACCAGATTAATTACAGAATTGAGTAGGCCGGGTGGGGGTGTTTATTTGGATTTTATTTTATATTTTTATTCTTTTTATACTTCCATCTTCTCCAAAATTTGTTTGTTTCTCCCAAAGTGAGTGAGTTCTGTATAATATGCATCTATACTAATATATATAATATTATTTACTATTTTTGTTATGAAGGTATGTCTATTTTTCAACCTAAAAAGTACAATTAATTTTATTTTATTATTATGCATCTAATCCATAAAAAATATTATTGTAAGGGTAAAATTATACATCCAAACTTTTCCATTAATTCACGCATTTTTCAGTTTTCTAATTCTCCGCTTACCCCTTCCGTTGTTTCCCATTTTCTCATTTCCGCATTCCAACCTCGTCTGTAATATCCCGAAATTTTTTTAAAAATAAATAAATTAATTAAAATAAATTAAAATAAATTAAAAATAAATAAATGATACTAATATATATGTATATACATATAATTATATTCGTTGACTAAAATTTTTTAAGGAATCTAATTAATTATGTAATTGCTTTGAAAGGGGAAAATTGAGTAAATTATGGGCGTTGAAAAGGGAAATTGATTAGAGTAGGGGCGTTAAAAGGGGAAAATTTTATGGAAGAATATGTTTGTAACCAAAAATATGGTTAGTGTGTGTGTATATATATCAGGGTATTTGGGATGTTTTCTGTGCAAGAAAGAGAAAGAAACAAAGGGAAAGAGAGGAAGTGAGTACCGGCAAACCAGCTCGGCCTTGACGCCTCCTTCAGCCACCACCAGCGCCAACCACCACCGACGCCACCCCTAATGCCGACGACAACCACCGACGCCACCCACCGCCGCCGCTGCCCACCTTTTCATCTCTCTGGTTCACGTCTCTCTCTCTCCCTCTCCGCCTGTCGGAAGTCCTCCCGCTGCCATCGAAGGCCACCGGCAACTGCCGTCGCCACCTCCGGCAAATCCCAAAACCCCTGTTTTTGGATCTGATCGCGCGGTTGTGTTTTGGTTTTGGTTCAGCAAGTTTGCTTCTATTTTGGGTTAATTGGGTTGGTTTCTGTTGGTATAGGCCTTGTTTGGGTTTATTGCTTAGTTGGCTCCCTTGGGCCTTGTTTGATAGGGTTATGTTTTATTTGGTTGATATTTTATAAACTAATTTATTATTAAGTTGTTATTTTGTAGTAATAATAATAACATTGAGGTTAATTAGTTTTATAAAAAGAAATAGCTTATACTAAAAGTTTTAGAAGTTAAAAAGTTTTTTTTTATGAAAACCAGTTTTTAAATTAAAAATGATAACAATTTTAAAAGAATAATAATGGTTAAAAACTCATTGGATTTGAATATTTTACAAACTAATTTAATTAGTTGTCTGTGATGTAACAAAATAATATTAATTTTAAAAAAAAGAGTAATAAAGATATCACTTTGTCACTATAATTAATAAAATAGCGATTTAAATGTGATTTTAAAAATAAAATATAATGATTAAAATTTTGTTAATAAGATTTTTTTAAATGAAATTATTTACGTTCAATAATTTTAAGAAAAACAAACGGAATTTTGTCAAATTAAAATTTAAGATAAATTAGATAAAAGTTTTTACAAAAATATAACTTTATGAATTTTTTTAGAGTTTAAGAAAATGATCTAAGTTAAAAAAAATAAATATATAAATATATTTTATGGACCTTGAGTTAAAATTTAAATAAGTTAAATTGTAAGATTTTTCTTTAAA
>JAOTRH010221003.1:0-10527 GCA_034768845.1 Heliamphora exappendiculata
CTCTCTCTCTCTCTCTCTGACGTCGTCTCTGCTTCTCCCTCATCGATTGTGACTTCATCTCTCTCCATGGAGGGGCCGACAGTGGTCGGCAGTGATGGTAGAGTGGCCAACGGTGGTCGGTGTCGCGGGTAGAATGGTCGACGGGGGTCGACGAGGCCTGGGGTATGAGATTTGGGAGTCCCCGACGTTGTTTGGAGTTCGGCTAGGGTGTGACGCATACATTTTTCATTTACATTTAGCATAACTTGTCAGGAATATATGTAGATATGGACATAACATCATTTTGAGAATGTTTCCACATGTATTAAAACAAATTTGTAGTGAAAACAGACTTGCAGTTGGTTCCAGACTTGGTTCATCATTTTGAGAACATTCTCATTTTCCTGTTTACGACGATTGGTTCAAATCTCAAATTTTAAATTTTAAATCCACACTTTTTAGGAAGGTAATCTCGAAATCTACTCAAAATTAGAAATAACCAAAATAAATAGTTTCAGAGAATAACTCATAATGGGCAGAATATCTCCAACGCCATCAATTTCTCCTTCAATTACGATGTGAGTATTTTAGACTTTAAAATTTTTGAATTTTAAAAACATGACCTAATAGATTGATTAGTTTTGAACTTATGAATGGAACTTATGAATGGAACTTTTCTACAAAATAATTCTAAAATTTAATATGTAAACTTTTTAATAATAATTTAACATTGATTAGTTTTAAAACTCTCCATTTATGCCATATTTGATACTTGAATTGAAGTATAAAAATATAAAATAAAAATAGAGGCAAAATGTAAGTAAAAATAATTTTTAAAAAATAATAATTATGGACCGGTACATATTCGGTATTACCCGATATAGGCCGTTATTACCTAGTGTGTCCGGTACAGAGCGGTATTTTAGCCGGTACGAAACTAAGTAATTAGGGTACCGATATTGTTCTAAATCGATACGTACCGGCCGGTACAGTACGGTATTGATAATATTACAACAAAATGCACAATTGGCGACTAAATTTGTCAACGCATGGCATTTTTAGTTGGCAAATATATATTTTTGGCTACGATAAAACAAAATACGTTGGCAAAAGTTCAAAAAAAAATTAGTGACACAGAACTCATTGGTTGGCAAATAATATTGAAAAACATTTGATGCCAAATTTTTTTCCCGCCATAAGAATGTAAACCTTTTACCTACGCAGTATTTATTTTTGCTAACACGTGGATTGTCAGTAAATAAAAACTCATTACCGACAAATTGTATGTGTTGGTAAAAGTCAACATATTTTTTGGTATGATAAGTTTATTTACTTTTCTCAACATATTATGCATTAGTAAATAAAAAATTAATTATCAAAAAATTTTGTGCATAGGTAAAAATCAACATATTTTTTTAATCAATATAATTTTAATAATTTATTTATAAAATTACGTAATTTTAGTATAAACTTATGTAAAACTCCTAATCCTATATAAAAACTAAACAATCATTTTAACACTTATCAAAACTTCTAATCTCGTGCGAGGCTGACTCAAAACTCTAAGACTCTCATCATCAAAATAGTTAACTAATTCCTAATAATGGCTCTGTTCGAGATAATTTTTTTACATAATTTTTTTAGTAAATTTTTTTACATTAATTCAAACGAAAATACTTTTAAGATTTATCTCGTTACGAAAAAATTTAAAAAGTAAAAAAAATCCTCAAGCGCTATGTGATTGTTATTCTAACTTGTGCATGATACATAGAACGTGTTGGCTTGTCAATTGCCTATACTATTGTTGCTGACGCAGCAGGAGTGAACCAGTCAAGCAAAGGCACAATACTTTCGACATTCTATTATGGATATGCGTGCTCATAGGAGGAAGGCATGTTCTTCTTTACTCATTCCTGTTATGGTCTCTATCATCAGTGTAGTGATCTGCTACGTTTTTATTTAATTGATTAATTATTTTAATGTAATTAAAATTTTCAGGGACAATTTGTGATTTATTTTTGGTGGGGTCCAAAAATTTAATAATATAAATTAGAATTAAATAAAATCAAATTGAGAATAAATTAGAAAGTTGATGGTATAAAAGATGATAAAATAAATAAATTGAATTAAGTTTAAGTGAGTTCCGGAGAATTCTAGTACCAAAAAAATGAAATGAAATGAAAATGCTTCTCAGCTGAAGCTAAGAAGCTTCGAGGAAACAAAACACAGAAAGAAAGATCGGACACGCGATGTGCGCCACCAGCCACCACTATGCTACTCACTCCCCACCGCGACCACCGACGCCGCTTTCCCCAACCACAACCGTCGTCGACTTGGCCCCAACCATCCTTAGCCATCGCCGAGGTCCTTTTCTTCAATTTTTCTGTTTTCATTTTGTTGCCATGGACGACGAAGCTTCGAATGCAACTTCTTTGCATAAAATTGATCAAGTTAGCCACGAGATTGGACGACGCCGACTTGGATCCAAGATACATTCAACAAGAACAAATCATTGAACCAACCAGACGTCGAAACCGTGGGTGGCCAAGAAAGCTAGGGTTTCAAAAAATTGGGGATTTGGCTTTTGCCAGGTAAGATTTTGACTACTTGGTGTATTTTGTTTTTATTTGTGCTGGATTTTTAGTTAAACCCTTAAACCCTGAAATTTTAAGAGTATTTGGTTAAAATCTTGGTTTAATTCATGAATTAATGATGTGGTTTTATGATCTTTCCGTATAATGATTAAATTGGGATTCTTAGCAAGTTAATTGAGCCTTGTAACTTGTAAATTTGTGGGTTTGAGCTAGACTGATAATTTAATGAAAAAATTTGAAAACTTTATATATTTAAATTCTTGTTTTGGTGGTGGTTTCAAAGAAATTGGACGGAAGACCAAAATTGGAACCATTGAATAGGTTAACTTGAGAGTTTAAATTTCGAGATTTGGAAGTCGAGATGGGAATACTAGTCCTTGTGGTTATGTTGAGTTGTTTTATGAAAATTAACTAAAATGCGAAGTATATAGAAAGGTTTAAATGTTGAGGTTTGGAGATTTACTCTAAACTCCTAAAGTTGAATTTAAAATCAATCTTAGTATTTGAAAAAAAACCTAGTATATAAAGCTTAAAGTGTTTGTTGTAGTAGAATGTTGACTGCAGGAAGGTTAACTTGATGAATTTAAAATCTTTGATATATGAACACTAATTCTTAAAGTTAAATGGACTTGAATTCATGAACTTTGATCTAAATTATTGGGTTTGTATCGTTTTGACTTGTGAGAAAGTAGAACCAAGAGTTGGATTTAATTTATGAAATTTGAGATTTAACATGGAATCTTAGAGTTGCATTGTGAGTTGGTGAAGCCTACCCAATAATAATATGATCTCATATATTGGTGTTGAATTTGGGCAAATTAATGTTGTTATTTTGAAACACAATGAAAGTAGAAAATTTGTACATAAAAGTCCCGTCGTGGGATTGAGCTATACTAGGGTGGGGATAATGGATACAGATTAATGAGTTTAAATCATTATTTTGTAATTAATGTATGGATTCATAAATCATGAAAATTAAGTGGAACCTTGGGTTGTTTTCGAGATATAGGATTCAAGATGGAATCTAAGATTGTTTGAATTGGATACATTGATCTAGTTGGATGTTATGTCGTAACTAAAACATTGGGTTTAGAAGGAAAAACCAAGTAAGATAATTGAATTTGTAGTTTAACTTGGAGTGTGGGGATTTTTGCAAAGAAACCATGGTTAGCATTGTTATGAAAATTGAATTTCATAAAAGTTAAGTCGAATTGTGAGTCCAACTCTAATTAAAACTGTTTGTAATATTCGGACTGATGATTAACTCATTTGGATAAATTTACGCATTAAATTACATATAAGTGGAGAGTCTAAACATGGATCATAGTTGTGACCTTTATTTGGTGTGAACTCTAATTGGTGATGTTCTAAATCTTGAGTGGAGTAAACATGAGGCTAACTCACGCGTTGTCCGGCGTGAGTGACTTTTGAAAATTTGGCAGACAAGGGATGTCTGGAATCAATTGGCAATCTCTTTTGAAGATTTAGGAGAATAAAAATGATATATTTTAAGATAATTTTGAAAATACTTTTGATTTCATAACGAAGCAGAATCAAAATCAATCCCAAAATAATCATCTTCATTGTCTTTGGTAAAATCATCATCTTAAGGGTCTTCACCAAGAAGATCCTCTTGAGCTATTGGGAAAAATAATTCTTTTTGAATTGCTTTATTTTTGAATTGCTTTATTCAAAGCGTCTTTGGAATTTTTAAGAGAGTGACTTTGATCAAGAATCTTAGAACGAATAGCAACTACGATAGGGTTGTATTAACCCATGGAATCAATTATATGAGACTTGAAATTTTATAGATTAGAACTATGAATAACGAATTGAGTTGGCTATATGCTCAAAACAATTGTGTGACACTAAACGTACGTGATTTCTATTGAATGAGAATAAGCAATTGTTCTTTATAAATGACGAGACCATGAAATTGAGACTAATTCGAATCTAGTCATGTGGTATATATATATCTCAAGATTTCACTTGAGTTTTGAAAATTATTGATATGAAATAAATGCAATAGTAATGAACGAAGAATGTTAGTCGATTATGTACTATTTAGATAGATGATTAAGATTATTTGTTTAATGTTGAATGTAATTATGTTGATTATTAATTGAAGTTTAGTTGGTTTGAATTAATACTTTGGGAATGAATGTGATTGCAATGATGTGAAAAAGATTAGTTTCTTTATATTAGACGCTGATTGGGAGTTGTGAACCGGGCAGTGCTCGAGTACATTGTATTGTTTATGTTTGACAAGTTTATAAAAATTTGGGATAGTCCGAAAAACATAAGGGACTCTGCCAAAATTTTTAATTTTTATACTTAGATTATGTTATAAACCTGAGTTATTTATTTTAAAATGAGTTAAAGAAGCTCTAGTCATAGAAAGAACGGGTTATAATGTGAGAATCACGCGCTTCGAGTTTAAGCGCGTGACATTCAGCTTTAGTACCACTAGACTCAAACTGCTATTATTAAGTTATACACCTAGAAGAATTCATAGACATTATCGGTGTAATTTATACTTGTTCTTCAACTAACCATATGAAAAATTGAGATAGTGTTCATGTGAATTTTCATAACATTTATGTGGTTGAAGTATCACTTTTCTTCATAAAATGCAATGTTTCTGTTCTTGGTTTACTGTTCATAGCATAGTTGCACATAGAAGAGTAGAGTGCCTATGGAAGCTTATGCATATTATATCATAGTTTGCCTAATATAGCTATTTTATTTTGTTTATTTTAATATTTATTTTTTTCTCATCCCAAAAAGTTAGAAGTATATAATTATTGAAATTTTAAATTTAACTATTTTACATTTTCTTATTTTTGTTGGCAACCAAATTGACAAATAGAAGCGATTGACATATAATGTTCTTTTTTTTTCTTCTACAAATTGCATATGTCAATATCTCAATGGTTGATGGCCTTGTTGAAATAACATTTCTTCTCCTTTTCTCACAAGTTTGATCTTATGTTTATGTTTCTTTTGATTGCTCTTTAGATTTCGATTTGAATGAGATGATATTGATTTATATTTATGTTTTTTTATTGCCCTTCTGTCTCTGTTTTAGAGTTTTTGGAATCTCCTTACCCAACAACAGACAATTTACTTAGCTGATAAGGAACAGGTTAAAACATTTTTATTCTCGCTTATTTTCTCTTTAGTTTTTTTTTTAGTAAGGGAGTATTAACTATTGACCTTTTTTTTTCTCTTTTGTATATTTAGTTGCCTAGATGAGAGTTATTACTAAAATTTTGTCATCACATCACAATTCCATAAAAGGTTGAAAATGAAATGAAAAAACTACTGCAAGCAGAACAAGTTCTAGAGAGGCATCTAGAGAAGCTCCAGCTATGGTCTAGAAAAGGTAGATGATGATTGCAATGATAGTGGTAAAGACAAAAAAATGAAAAAGGTAGAAGAACTTGATCAATAAAAACAAAATCAAAAGAACATGGAGCCAGTAAAGTGAAAAGACTTCTTGAACCTGCACCAAGCATATTGCTTATATTGTGTACGGTTGTTTGTCAAAACAATTAAAATTTTAATCTTTATATGACTAGATGAATTTATTATTTCTTTTCAAACTGATATACTGTATTAATTTACTTTGGATGGAATTACTTATATAACAGAATTTTAAAGTTTCATTTTATATTATGGCTTTGTTAATTTCTATTAAGTGTGTTTGAATGAAACAAAATATTTGAAGTGGTCAAATATAATATAATACTTTCGGCGATGAACTCCTTTGTGGACAAAGAATTACCATTAGCGACACATTTTAATGTATCGGTAAAGTATTAAAATTAAAAATATCGTAATTACTTTTGGCGACAACTTTTATCGTTGGCAAAAGTGTCAAAGCAACTTGGATATGAATATTTTTGCCAACCGATCATGTATTTGCTGACACGAAATTTAGCTTATTGGCGACGCAAAACCATGTTGTCAAGTCTATTTTTTTTCCAACGTATAGACTATACGTTGGTGAAACTTTTTGGTGGCGCCTTCTTACCAACGACCTAGCGACAAAGTAATTTGTGTCGGCAAACACTATTACCTACTCAATTAAACTTTTACCGATGATTTTTGTTTCGTTGGCAAATCTATTTTTTATTGTAGTAAATTATGATTTGTGCTCTAATTCTTATACCTAAAATGTTACTGATGTAAGAGAGTTCTATAAGTTTAAACGAAATAATTCTTTTATTTAACTTCTAATCATTGTCTATGAAATGTGCAGTAATACATTAATGTTTTATATCTTATCGTACTGTTCATAAATTAAAAATTAAAAATAATATTTTATTTTTATTAAATTCTCCAACAGCATTTATTGTAATGGGATGGAATCACACATTGCCTGGCTATGGGCTCTCAACTTACCTTATAAGATGTTCTACACTCTCAACCCACCAAGAGGCCTTTTCTCAAGAGGAAGAACAAAATCGTGCGTGCCCAAATGGCGAAAATCGAACAATATCTTGGTACGGGATCCAGCAGAGGGGTGGTCCCTTTAATTGGCGCCGTCTGTGGAAACCCTAGTTCTACCACGTGGACCCACACGCTGGGAGGGTAATGTAAGGGGATAGAATTTCATATTGCCCGGTTAGAGACTTTCAACTCACCTTATAAGGTGTGCTATACCATCAACCCACCAAGAGGCCTTTTCCTAAGAGGAAGAACAAAATTGTGTGTGCCCAAGTGGCAAAAATTGAACAATATCTTGGTGCGGGATCCAGTAGAGGGGTGGTCTCTTCAACTGGCGCCGTCTGTGGGAATCCTAGTTCCACCACATGGACCCGCACGTTGGGGGATAATATAAGGGGATAGAATCTCATATTACCCGGTTAGAAGATCTCAACTCACCTTATAAGGTGTGCTACACCCTCAACCCACCAAGAGGCCTTTTTTCAAGAAGAAGAACAAAATCGTGTGTGCCAAAGTGGTAAAAATTGGACAATACCTTGGTACGGGATCCAGTAGAGGTGTGGTCGCTTCACTTATATATATCTACTGTAATACATTAATATTCTATTGTAGAGTTTAATCTCTTATTGCTCTTGAATGATTATTACCATGCTTAAATTATATGAACTGTATGAATATCTTGAAATTATATGAATTGTATGAATATCTTGAGTTTTTAGGGTTAGTCACGTGATTATATCTTGTGTGGGCCCATAAAACTCTAACTTGGCATGTAAAGTAGGTGGAAAATTACATGAAACTACATATTTAAGTGAGTTAACATGCTTTTCTAGAAATCTTGTGAGTTTTTCTTCTTTTTTTATTTTATTTTTTGAGGGAATTTTTTTTAATTTTAAATGGGAGTACCCAAATCTCAAATCATGTCCAGCATAAAGGTGCTGCTCATGTGCCAAAGAACTTAAAAGTTGTGACTTTAAAAGGATTCATAAAAGTAAAGTGAAAAATGGGAAGTTCAGACCTCGTTTGTCAATTGATTTTAAGTTAGTTTAAAATTAGACTTTTATTTTTTTACTTAGAGCACAAAAAGTCATCTAAAGGTAAAAAAAATAAAAAACTTATTTTCCAATTCAAATTTTTTAGCCCTTTTGCTTTTCACATAATTTGTTTTATATTTTTTAAAAATATCTAACTTTTATTATACAAATTTATTTTTATTTAAAATTATATTTTAAATGTACTTGTTAAATTTTATCAAACAAAATTCATATTAAATATAAGATTATTTAAAAATAAATTTTAAAAAATTATAGCAATTTTAACTAAAAAAATTTACCTTTTAACTTAAAGTCATCTTAAGTCTTTGGTTTAAAATCACCTCATACATCTTTCAAACGAACTTTTGACTTTGAAGACTTAAAATAGCTTTAAACAAAAAATCTAATTTAAAGCCAGGTTACCAAATAAGGCCCTAATACTATATATGCACAAGAGAAAAATACTTAAAAATTTATTCTCTATTCAAAGTAAATAATTCAAATTCACTTAGGTCTAGTTTGTTTTGGGTGAATAGAAATGAGAAGATATGAAGTCCAAAGATTAGATATTTTTGTATACGTTGTCTTGGGATAATAGGCTTGATTTTTACCACATGTATTATTTATTTTTTTCTTTGAATTAGGCATTAGACTAAGAAATAATAATCCAATTTCATGTTTGTTTCCAACACCTTGGGGTAAGATAAATATTTAGATGACCAAACTACCCTTGAATTACAATTTCAATTCAAATGAATTTTTGGGCTAAATATTATTTTTGTCTTTTCTATAATCTTTTCATTTAGATTTAAATTTTTTATTTTTTCGAATGATCTCAATGGATAAACTATAAAAGTAAAAGAACTTTGATTGAAAAATTAAAAAAAAAATTCTAAGGAAGAAAATAGGTACATAAATTTGGTTTATTAGCTTATTTTAGCTTTTTTTTATCTTTTATAAATTTTTTTTTATATTTCAATTAGAAAAAACTACCTTTTTTGCTCGTCTTGGTGGGTGTAGTAAAAAAGTATAATAGTTTGATTAAATGATAAAAAAAACTCACTACAAACGAAAATAAATCAAATAAAATAAATAAATAAACAATTACAACAAATAAGATTTTTATTCCATTGTCCTCCTAATTCCCACATTCCTTATCCCAAGCCCTCCCAGACTCCCAAATCTCTCATTTGATGAATACATAATCCAATTGGGATTAACAATTGGACCCATATTTTACTCCACAAACACGGGACAATGTAATAATCAAATTCAATTCAACTCCTTAATTCCAAGCATCAAACAAGGAAATGATTCATTCAACACGTAATTAAATTTAATCTATTCATTTTTGGAACTCTAATAAAATCTTAGATAAGTTTTTCAAGTACATAACATTTTTTTAATAGGAAAGGAGCTTTTCAATAGTACAATCATGTTCTTTTTGTGTAGTGTTTGAAAAGTAAAAAGCACTGGACATGCTATATGCTAATGCATGCAAAGTATATGTTCATTGTAGTTGGTGGGTGAGCACAGAGCTAGTGATGGGATGATGGTGGTATCTTTCTCAGCAAAGTTTTCAACTTTTCATTTTGTTTGGAATGTTAAAAAGTAAAGTTTTTAAGATCTTTAGTTTTTTGAGGTTTAACTTTTTTTTTTTTAAAGGAAAAAAAGAGAAAGAGAAAGAAAAAAAAAAAGATTCTTTAGGATACTTTTCAAAGATAGGCCTCGTTTGTCAACTGAATTTAAATTGGATTTTTTATCCTTTTGTTTTAAAGTCAAAAAGCCAAAAGCCTTGATTTGGTAAATTCAAAAGCTTTTAGCCTTTTAGCCTTTTTATTTTTATACAAAAGAAAATTATATATTTTTTAAAAATATTTTAACTTTTATTTTACACATTACTTTTTTTATAAAAAAAATTATATTTTTAAAATTTACTAGTCAAAATATATAAAACAAGATTCATATTAAATATAAAATTATATAAAAATAAATTTTAAAAATTAAAACAACTCTAATCCATATTTTTTCTCTTTTAGCTTAAAACTATTTAAGCCAAGTTTTTCTAGTTTTGTCATTTGATTTAAAATCATTTATACGGTTCACCAAATAAATTTTTTATTTATTTGACTTAAAGCGACTTTAAAAAGAAAAAAAAACTAACTTATAGCTAAGTTGCCAAACAAGGCCATAGCCTTTTGTCTTTTTACTTTTTATTAAAATGTGGTGTATTTAGAATAACAACATGATTTTTTTTATATAATAGAATTAGCTTCTTGTTTTAAAATAAGTTAAGTTATTTAAGGTGTAAATAGGTTTTTTTTCCTTAAAAAATGAAGTAAAAAAGATTAATGGACCTTTTAAGATGCTAAACAATATAATTTTAAAGCTAAACTTTCAAGTTTTTATATGCTTTTATATGCAAATTAAAGAGAGCCAAACAGGAGTTAACTGCATAGAAAAATAAT
>JAOTRH010221014.1:0-10527 GCA_034768845.1 Heliamphora exappendiculata
TCTCTATCCCTCTTCTTTTAATATTTGTTTTGATTTCATATTTGCATATCTAGTTTTATTGCAATATTAAAAAAAAATTTAAATTTTTTTTTTTAAATCTCTTTTTCTAGTAAAGAACCCAATTCACCCCCCCTCTTGGTTTGCCTAGTTCTATCAAAATAGATGTAGCAGTATCTAGTGCTATCGTCAATAAAAGTAACAAAATATTTTTTACCACATCTTATTTGAATTGATTTAAAATCACAAATATTACTGTGAATTAAATGTTCTATATTCCTTTCAACAGAATGAAAAGTAGCCTTAACTAATTTTGTCTCTACACAAATATCACATTTGTGATTCAGATCAATATCAAATTTAAGCAAGCAATTATTGTTAATTAATTTACGTAGAGAATTATAATTAACATGTCCTAATCTACCATGCCATAAAAAGAACTTAACAATATAAGCAGAAGAAGATTCATTCTTATTCATTACATGTTTAGGTACAACAACCATTACATTCGGCTTGAATAGACCGTCAATCTGATACCCCTTACCCACAAACATCCCATTTTTTTAGTACAAATTTATCAGACTCAAACACTAGCCTAAATTCTTGCAAATGTTTGGAACATACAGCACGTTGTTAAGTGTGAGTTCCTTCCCTTAAGTCATCTTCAGTATCACCTTTTCTTAATCTTCCACCTTGGAAGTAGAAGAGTTCCCTATATACAGATGTTCTCTATCTATCGTCTAATAAATAGCACACATCCGTCTGTCTGAATAAATGTAGCAAGTAGCTCCAATGTCCATCCACCATTCTCTGGGATTTTCAACAAGGTTTGTTTCAGACACAACGACGGAAAGACTAATGTCATTCACCCCAGTAGAAAGGTTGTTCATTTCGGTCACGTTGGCTTGAGCATTCTTCTTACGCTTGTGCGACAGTCCATTGCTGAATACCCAGGCTTGTCATAAATGTAATACTTGCCCTTGAATTTGAGTTTCTTGAAGTTCCCGCCTTTGTCACCAACATGCTTTCTCTTCTGGTTGTTGACTTTAGGTACCTGTTCCACAACATTGGCTTTGAACTCCATTTCGGTCTTCTTTTCAGACTTGCGGTTGTCTTCCTCTATCCTCATTTGACAATACGTTCCTCCAGTTTCATCTCCTTGCGCTTATACTTCAAGTAATTCTCGAAATCTTTCCAGCCCTGTGGTAATTTTTCAATTATAGCAGCAACCTGAAAAGTTTCACTTAGATGCATACCTTTTGCATGAATATCATACATGATAAATAGGAGATCCTAAACTTGTCCAAAAACTGGCTTGGAATCCACCATCTTATAATCCAGAAATTTGCCAACGACGAATTTCTTTGCACTGGCATCCTCTGTCTTATATTTGTAGTTCAAAGATTCTCATGGTTCATTTGCAGTCTTGATTAGACTATACACGTTGTACAGTGTGTTGTCCAATCCAATGATAATATAATTTCGGCACAGGAAGTCAATATGTTTTCATGCATCCACCTAGTAACCGGATGTCCATCGATTTCACCTTCAATCAATGCCGAAGCATCCTTATGTAAGAATCTAGCCAGATTTAGAATAGTAAGATAGAACAACATTTTTTGTTGCTATCTTTTAAAACCAATTTCATTGAACTTTTTTGACTTTTTTCGTGATTCACCGGGACTGTCGTAGTGACAGCCGGTATCACCGAAAGTGCAATCGAGATAGGAGTAAGAGTAACAGAAGTAGTAACAATAGTAGTTTCAACATTTTTAGATTCCATAATTTAATTTTCTGTTATTACATAAACAACCTAAATGAAACTAATTTTAACAATCTAATTATAATCAGAAAGGATTTTATTTTTCTTTTAAAAAATTGCAATTATCATAAAACTGCAGATAAACTTTTTTTTTTTTTTTCTAAAACTGAAGAATTTTGCATAATGCAGATTTATTTGCAAAAAACTGTTTTAATTTCTGAATATAAAACAATCTGTAAAGAACATATTAAAACAATATCTGTAATTAAACCATAAATTAAATAACACCAAAACAATTATAGAATTAAATTACTGTAATTAAAATGAAAACATAATGAAATCTGACAACTGTTTTAAAAAGAAAATTAATCTATAGTACAAAATATAAAACAGATTAAAAAGAAAAAGATTTCGTCTTAAGATTGTTAGAAAATATATGCCTAAAACAATATATTTTATACAAACTAATAGTACAAAAAAATTAAAATAGAATAAAAAAATTTGTGGTTTAAACAGAAACTAAAAAATAAAACAGTGATAGAAAATAAACGTAGCAGAATATTTTGGGAACAGAAACTGAACATACTGTAATGGAGTGACAACGAACAAAAACCAAAAATAGAATATGTAAATACCAAAAATGAAGAACCTGATATAGTAAAAATTGATCGAGACTCGTGTTTGACACGATTTCTTTAAGACGAAATTGTCCTCATTATAGTGCTTCAAGTTGACAGTAAACACCTCCCAGAATACAACAATCGACAAGAATCAGAAGCAGCGCAACAATCTGATTCTTTGGCGAACCAAAATAGTGTTTATAGCTCTCCTTTTTGAATAACAGAAATGCATATTTATTGCATTAAACAGAAGCATTGAAAGAGGAAAGGAATTTCTGAATTCAATATCTAATCTAGGCAGAGAAGAAGCCTTTAAATAGGCTTGGAAGGTGGCAATTCGGATTGGCCGAATAGGCACGAACCCGGTCCGGTCTGGCGGTTAGACCACCCAACAAACGCGACCCGAAATTGAATCTAATGGCCATAAACAATAACGATAACGAAAACGGCAACTTTAATTCAGATTTTAAATAATTAAAAAATTTCAAATTCAAAAATTTAAATAAATAAAATTTTTGCAAAAAGATAGGGGTTGACTCGAGCTTTAGCCGGCGCGGCATGGCAGGTCAGATGGCGGAGGCGCGCTTGTGGCGTTTGGGTCGAACCCACCGCTGGGTAAGTCCTCGCTGGGTAGGTCCTCCCCCGTCCATAAAACTGGGTACCCCCAAGGGGTACACCCCTTAAGGCACACTTGACTTATATAAGCCACTCAACATCCCTTCTCCCAACCAATGTGGGATAAAGTATAAGTTACCAACAATTGCCAACTTAAATAGCATACTTTTAGAGTCAATTTCTCATTCACCCGTTAACGATTTTGAATGCCACAAAATCCATGATTAAACTACTCGTGGAGAGAAACATATTAGGACTTGAAATCATCAAAAAAGATTAATCCAATCTAAAGTTCTTCAAAATTAGCTAAAATCATGTTTTAAAAAGTTCAAAACCTACTTATTTTCCAACAATTTTTTGCATAAGAATATTAAATATATACTTTTTCTAATGCATCGGACTAAACCAAGTCTTAGAAAAATTTGAAATAGAATAATTAATTAAATAAATCCCCTAGTTTTAGGAAATTTTTAGCAAATAGAAATATTAGGGCATCCATCTCGCGAATGAACTACTCCTATACGAGGATAAGCTTTTCCTATCTCGATTGTATGCCATCTAATCTATGTCATTTTTAATTCTTAATTTAACTAGCTTTCATGCATCCGACTTTAAGTGGACTTTATTATAAACCAATGGGTGATGAATAGAGCATGATTTTGTGGGGGCAACGTGGGTGCATGTCTAATCTCTTTTTACTTCGTACTTAGCCACCGAGCCAAGTTCCTTGGTAATTAAAGAGTTAGGCCCTATTTAAATGGAGCTATTCGAGAATATCGGTTTTTGAACTTAAAATTAAGTGGCGACTCCTGTCTTGAAAATTCATGGACCTTTTGATTACTAGCCTTATGGGGAAATCAAAATCTCCAATTGGATCCAAAGCAGGATTTCAACAAAAATTAAAAGCATACAATGATTTGTGACCTTCGGAATGAGAGGCCTTAGATTAAATCAAAATGATTGAATGAGGCAAGTATCATGGGATGAGCTTGTTCCTAACAAAATGTTGTTGAAAGAGGCATGAACATTTTTTGTTCACAGACCTTTTGTCAAAAATGGTGGAGAGGTGTGAAATTTTTTTAGCTTTTCAGGTGTGGCATTTTACCATGCACGTAGTGTATGGCCCAACCACTATTGCACCGTCTAAAAAATTAATTAGTGCAGCATTCATCATCTAGCTTGCTTAAATAACACTAGAATTATAAAAATATAAAATTCTTACTTCCCTGATATTTTCCTGATCAATTCTGCGTAAGAAAGCAATAATATTAGGCTGATGAATGGGAGTGCTCCTGGTTGAAGCTTTTCTTCAAACAAGTGGAGTGCATCCCTCATTTGACCCACCTTTATGCATATAAAAGGAACTCAAAACTCCATGCTCTTCCTCAGAATACCCATGCACAAACTTTAATCTATATATGGCGCTTGTCTCATGTGCGCCTCCCTCCTTTTTATCCATTTTATTTTTATGTTTTTGTTTAATAAGCCTTTAATGCTCTTTTTTATTTCATTAGTTTCTCTCTCTCCTCTTTACCCAAAAGCTTTAGCAGACAACTATACCTGAGAAAGGCAGAGAAGACGGTGCATGTTGTGTTGATAGGCTTCGGCTGCAACAAAACCGAAGCAGGGGTCGTCGTCGACCACCCGTCGAGTCCAGAAAACAACTTTTGGTGGCCGGTCATCTAGTTCAAGCCATGCGACTTGGAAAGGATTTGGAGAGCAAACGGTTCCAAATCCCGTTCAAGCCATACGAGATTGAAATATATATATATATATAAAAGAGAAGCAAACATTCTCACATATGGCGCCAATTGACGTAGTTGCTTCGTTGTATGGACGAGGTCGATTTGGAGACCTGTAATAGAAGAAGTTAATTTTAGATGGCACCTATGGAGTGCCGGTTAAAGACCTCTGACAACCAAATTAAATTTCACGTACAAGAAAATGATTATGTGATTAGGTTTTTGAGAGTTTTAAAAGATAAGAGTATTCAATGTTCAATTTAATTAAATTAAAAATTAAATTATTTTAAATAACTTCATGCGTTTCAACACCAAAACTAAATTATACGTATCATATCATATCATCAAAATCGAAACGAACTGATAAATATCGGTTCAATTTTAATTTGGCACCGCTCTTTTAATGTTAAGTATTTATTATCTATTTTATATTAAAAAATTATATATTTATTAGTTTTATTTTTTTATTAAATTTTGATTTTTTATTTAATTTTGATTTTTTTATTTATATTATTTTATTTAATATTTTATTTATTACTTGTTTCATATTTTTATAAAGAGAGATTCTTATTTTTATAAATTATGAATTATATTTTATAAAATTTTCACCCACTACCAATATTTATCAATTATATAATATTATGATATTATGAGAAAAAATAAAAAATAAGAAAATAAAAAGAAGAAATAAAATAAAAGATGTAAAATAAAATATATTATATTTTTAAATTTTTTCTTTATATATAATACATAATATAAATATTATTAATAAAGGATGGATTGGTTCTATATAGTTTTTTTAAACTTGATACATGAACTAAA
Organism: Heliamphora exappendiculata; assembly: GCA_034768845.1. Taxonomy (NCBI): domain Eukaryota; kingdom Viridiplantae; phylum Streptophyta; class Magnoliopsida; order Ericales; family Sarraceniaceae; genus Heliamphora; species Heliamphora exappendiculata. Next base: position 5,559 of record JAOTRH010221014.1, read on the forward strand.
TCATAAAGAATGATTCTTAATTATTTAAAATCAGAACCGAATCGTTCATCTAAAATATAGAAGCAAATCATACGATTTGGATCAATTCACCAGTTTAATAGTTTTTTGAACGCTCCTATTAAGTGGAAGAAGAGCGTACGTGATGTTCTCCACATATGTAGGTTTTTATAATTAAGAAGTCTTTTTATTTTGCCCAAACTTATGATGAACTTTACATAATTTATCACATCATTTGTTTATTCAACTAAAAGAGTCTAATAAAATACATATTCATCGATATCTACTCCCATGTATGAATGAAAGAGAACTAAAAATTAAAGAAAATGGGGCCATTTGAGATAATTTCTTATTTGTTTATTTTTTGTGTTTAGTAAATTTTTTTATTATTTATTTAAATTTTTGTATTTTTAGACTCTTCTCACCAAAATGAGACAGAAAAATAAATTTTTTAATTAAAATATAAAAAAAAATATAAAAAACAAAAATAAGCCAAGATAAGCCAAAAGGCTAAATTTAATGCTATTTATTTTTATCTTCAGTAGACTTTTTCATGTTTTCATCAAATTTTTTTATTTTTTCAGTTCATTTCATCAATACGATTTGAAAAAATAAAAAAATTTAATCAAAAAATTAAAAAAATTAAAAACACAAAAAAAATCAAAATTTTTGCAATTCAGCCCAAACAGGGCCAATATGTTGATGAGGTCTGGAGTTGGATATTTTACTATGTAGCCCAACTAAATTATTTATATATATAAAAAAAACTTGCAAAAAATAACTAACAATAATTACTCATTACTCCATTTTCATTCTTCCAATACCATGTGTTCAATACATTTCCGCTCGTCCACTTTATACTCCCTGTTTCTCCATTTGCTTCATAATTTCTCTTTTAACTTATGAATGAATTAGTCTGTCAGGTATTCTTTAAACAATAATAATAATAATAATAACAATAACAACAACAACAATAATAACAATAATTTATGGTGCCAATAGTTTGCCACACATGTTTTTATATATTTTGAAAAATATATATTTTACATTTAATCAATTTATATCGTAAAATGCGCAAAATAAATAATCAATCACTTAAACTCAACATACATTCTTTTAACATAAAAAATTTCAAATTGAATAAAAATCATAGAACTAATCCAAATTCAAATAAATTAAGTACTAAACAAATTAATAGTTACAAAATTCACTTACAAGCTCTAGTCGAATCTTCAATACTTTATGCCGGTAGCATTCTTCACTGATAAATTTAAAAATCCTTCTAAGTCGAACACAAATATTTTTAAATAGCATTATTTTCACACAATTCTTACTTGTTTCATTTTTATTAATTTATTTAAAAATTTTCTTTTGATATATTTTTTAAAATTCTTTGTCTTAAAATCTTTTTTGCATTAAATAAATTATAAAACAATTGGAGTTTTGAGATTTATGTGACTTTCACTGTCACCGACCATCGTGCTGTCAGATTTCAAATAATATGCTAATTCCAATCTCTCGGGGTGAGTCGGTTAGTTCAAGAATTATTTTGAATATTTTTATATATAAAATTTTTTAATTTTATTAAAATTATATCAAACTAAATAATATACTATATATTTATTTAAAAATTATCTTACTTTGAACTAATTAAATACCATTTGGTACAAAAAAAAAAACTCTATTAAACATTAATAATCCATATTTATTAATTATTTAGTAAAAACAGTGTTTCAATCTACCGTGCCGTTTCAATATACGGGCTGAGAGATAATCAAATGTGACATTTTTTGAGTGGCAGAGTTGATATTAATGTAAGAAACAAGGGTGATATTACATCTGTTGCCAAATCCCGTAAGACTGGATTATTAATACCCAGATGTTGTTGGGTTTCATAATCCCCCTAGTCAATGGGATTCATACTCCAATGGGGGTAGTAGTCCAACTCAAAAGTGGAAAACCAAACATGATATATTATTCATAATCACTTTTATTGTTAATCTAATCCAAGAGCTCGGAATGCTTATTGAACATTGGCCTTAGGAAATTTATATTGAGCATATATTAACTTTTTTTTAGAGTTTAAAAGTTATATATTTTTTAATTAAATAAATTTTTAAAATTTTTAATTTAAAATGACTTAAAAATAAAAAAATAGTTTAAAGTCAAGTTGCCGAAAGAACTCTAAACGTGTATTTGATTTAGCTTTTTTATAAGTTTTTTGATTTTTTAATTTTAAAAAAAAATAAATTTAAAAATATTTTTAAAAAAGCTAATTAATTATAATAAAAATCAAAACAAATAAGTTTTTAAAAAAAATTAAACCAAAGAGAGGCTATGGAATCGATATTGAAAGGCCAAATAAAAGACTACAAGCTTATAGCCTCCATCGTTCACATATTCAGGCCCTTCTTTCTAGGAAGAGATAAGGTGATGGGTCAGTGCCACGTGTCGGCACCTGTGGCCAATAGGCTGCTTAACGATAAGGCATGCAATCCAAACAGGCCACCATTGTGTGGCCAAAATCCTCTGATGTCACCCTCCTCCTCCTAATCTTTACGCGAAAATTGAAAGATTTATCAAAATAAATTTGGACCATTGATTTCGAAGGATTTCGATAAAGTGGTAAAATTGTTGAAGTGAAGTTGCAGCTATATAACTGGAATGGAGCAAGGAGGGCTAGGCCTAGAAATTGCAGAGATCACCTAGAGTTCTCTCTGAGAGACAGACATGGCCGCCTCCATCTCACCCGCCGCCGTTGCGTCCGTTACACGCTCCACCGCCATGGTTGCGCCGCCGCCGTTCAACGGCCTCAAGTCAGCCACGGCCTTCCCAGTTACCCGCAAGCTCGACGCCGACATTACATCTTTGGCCAGCAATGGCGGAAGAGTCCAGTGCATGAAGGTACGTACGTGAAGATGACGGATTAATAGAGAACTGAATAAAGAATTTTGTGCTGTGTTTGTTGGAAATTTTATTTTGTAGTTAGGTTGTAATCTTAGAAAGTTAAAATGTTTTTAAGAGGGTAAAATAAAATTTTGTAAATTAATGGGTTTTTTTTTTGTTGATTTTTTCTGTCTTTTATAAACTATTTTTTGTATTTTACTTTAACTTGTTACTTTTTTGTTTTTCCTAGAGGAGAGGAATTTAAAATTTCTATTCGTACAAAACAAAATTGAAAAAAACTTCACTGAAATAAAAAAAATCACAAAAAACCTGTTAAGTTGGTTTTTATTTTACTTTATCTGAATTTTTTTATTTTTTTGTCAAAATTTTTTACTTTTCTAATTCTCGTGAAGCGAAAAATTTAAAAATTACATTCATGTAGGTTGATGAAAAAAAGTTCACTAAAAGTTGAGTAGTATTTGTGTTGTTTGGTATTATTGAAATTAGTATTTTATAAATTATAATTTGTAGTGAAAACTATAAGTATTTAATAAAAATACAATTTATAGCTGAAATAAAAAATAATAATTATAAATTATAATATAAATTGTGATTGTTTAAAAAAATTTATAATTTATAATTAAAATTAATAATAAAAAATTAAAAATTGTAACTAGAAGTTTTGCCAAACACCCATATGCCACTTAAACTAGATGTTCACTGTATATATCATTAGGTAAATGGACCACGTAAATTAAATAATGTCAGGAAATACTTGGAGGACTATTTCTAGAATAATTATTTAATACTTTTGGAGCAATACTTCATTCAAATCACTATATAACATATCTTCACATGTTGAATAAAATAATAACAAAACAATTATGAATCCTACTAAAACACCAATAAATGCAAAATTAAAGCACAACATAAACTTGCTCAAAAAGTATTGAATATTTGTTCATATTTCTAGTGTTTGCTTATTTAAAAAAACAATACATGTACAAACATCGTGCACACTAAATTAAAGATATCCCTCTCAGTAAAATGAGTTTCACCAATAATATAAAATTTAATAGAAGTGCACATTCGATTATGTGTTATACAACTAAGTAGAACTTGTTTATTTTTTATTTACTTTTTTAATTAAAAAGAACTCATTTTTATTTACCTTGAATGATAATTGGGGGGGAATAAGTTCAGGTCTGGCCCCCGCTTGGACTGAAGAAGTTCGAGACGCTGTCGTATCTTCCTCCTCTATCAGTAATATCACTGTCAAAGGAAATCGAGTACCTTATTCGCAGTGGATTGATTCCTTGCATAGAGTTCTCCGTAGGGGTTAGTTCTTTCTTTCTTGCTCTTATCTATTTTAGTTTTCTATATTAATTTACTGCTAATCTTGAAGCTTTTTCTAGCAGGTTTTTTGGTATTTTGTATCCAAATTATTACTCTTGAATTGCTCGTGACAAAATGATAATTTAAAAGTATATCCTGTTTAGACTTGAATTGAGAAGAAATCACAAAAAACCAAAAAGTAGTTCAAAGACTATTTAAGTGTTTTTTTGTTATTTTATCTTAACTTTTTTTTTCTTATTATTTTTTGGTTTAATTTTTTTTTTATTTACATTTTTACTTTTTTTTCCTTCATTTACCTAGTGGCTTAATATATGCAGAGGTTGGTTTAAGAACCCAATTTAAAGTGTGGCTTTTTACTTAAAATGAATTTAAACCAAATAAATCAAAATTTTATTTGACGTAAGTAGAGTCAAACTTACTTGATTTCAAGTAAGTTTTATGTCGCTTTTAAAAAAAAAAAACAATAACTAATAGGGTAAATTACAATGATTCTTTGAAATTTCTGACAAAAACATAAATTTCATATGTGATTTTAAAAATTACACTAATACCCTCAAATTTAATTTTAACATCAAAGAGACTCCAACTGTTACAATTTTCGTTCAATTTAATAGAAACCACCGTCCCACTCTAAAATCGTCCTCAAAATCACCGTCTACTCCAAAACCACCACCTCCAAACCACATGCCCCTCTCCCCCAAAACCACCACCACCACCCCCAAACCACCAC
>JAOTRH010221056.1:0-10524 GCA_034768845.1 Heliamphora exappendiculata
TTCAAGAATCATGGACACCTCAACCTGGAGGGATATTCGGATGCAGATTGGGCGGGATCTCCTAGTGATAGGCGATCAACCTCAGGATACTCTATATTCCTTAGAGGGAATCTCATTTTCTGGAAAAGTAAGAAACAGGACGTTGTAGCGAGGTCGAGTGCTGAAGCTGACTACCGAGCCATGGGAATGGCAACTACTGAGGTTATGTGGACACGACAACTCCTAGATGAGATTGGCATGCCTATGACGGAATTTACAAGGTTGTTGTGTGATAACCAGACAGCTATGCATATTGCTAATAACCCAGTATTTCACAAGAGGACAAAGCATATTAAAGTTGACTGTCATTTTGTCCGTGAAAAGTCTCAGAAGGGTATTATATCCTTGGGTCATGTGAAGACAACAGAACAACTCGCAGATATCTTTACCAAGTCATTAGTGGGTCCACGAATTCATTATATTTGTAATAAGCTAGGCATGATTGACATCTATGCTCCAGTTCGAGAGGGAGTGTAAGTGATATTATTAGATGTATGTATATAATACCTATAGATAGGCATGTTAGCTATAAGGGCCCATTAAGGTTTTACTATACATACCTTTATAATTATTATATATAGTGGACCTCTCCAATTGAGAGGTTAAGCCTTCTGATAATCTATTATTCTCTCTTTACATATGTATCGGCCGTTATATGACGGTATCTTAGGCATATAATTCTAATGCACACTCTAGTATCAGAGTTGTAGAAAATTCCTAGAGTATCGACCGATATGGCCGATACATATCACGTATCAATGCTGTATCAGTTCGTATCGGCCGATACTCCCGATCGTGACCCGAGACTACTGAACAATTTGGCTTTCGCTTTCCTATCCAAAACTCTATCTTAGTCTTCAAAACTATGGGTCAAAATATTAATTAAAAGCATTTATAAACATTCAGTTTATAGTAAATAAGTTTATAATATGCTTATCAATGAGTTTATGTCATTTGCTAGCGTTTGAAAAAAAAATTACGAGCGCAGTTAGCAATTCCCATTACAGACTGACCAATTTTTTTGATATCTGTTATACGTGACCACGACCGTTACTCTGGCCGATACCACGATTTAAAACCCTAGTGCTAAGTTGCTGGCAACAAGCATAGCTTAAAATTTTATCAAAAATAATAATGAAGGAAAAGGATGAAGGTGTTTTGGTGCCCTCGTAACCTTAAAGATTCTACAGAAAACAATATAAATACACTTAAACAACAAGATTAAATAATGCAAAAATCAATATTACAATATTACCACCTGTTTAAAGGATTGCGTAAAAGAGAGTGGTTATTCATTTAAAAAAGAACAAGACAAAAAGAAAATCACAATAGAGTCACAACTTAGGCAGTAGGGAAGCAAAAACAAATAGGCATAACAACAAAAGTTTAACCCCCCATCAAACTATAAACAGACCAAACTTGTCATCAGTTTTGCCTATTATATGTATATATTTTCTTTCATTCACAACATTAAGATGTATTCTTGTTCAAATATATTCTTTGTTCTCTCTCTCTCTCTCTCCATATACATATATATACATACACATATTCACGTGTATGTACATATACTTATACACACACACACACACACACAAAATGGTAAGTAAAAGATAGCATTTGTCAAAGATTCCAAAAAATGATCAAAACATTGTTTGGATTAATGACATGAATAGTAAGGGGAAATAGGAAGGGGGCTATTAAGAATCAAATACCCAATAATCTAATATTAACTAATTCAATTCCAACGTTTGGATTAATTCAAGAATCTTATACATGAAACCTTTTTTTATATAAATTTATTACAGTTCAACATTTCCTTTTCTTATTGATTAACCTTGAAATCTAAGATTACAATGGGAAAGGTTAGAGTCAATTCAAGAATCTTATACATGAAACCGTTTTTTATATAAATTTATTACAGTTCAACATTTCCTTTTCTTATTGATTAACCTTGAAATCTAAGATTACAATGGGAAAGGTTAGAGTCGTAGAGATGAAATTCCTACTTATTTTGGAAATATGATTCCAAGTTATGTAAGTAGTTAGGAATTACATTCATAATTCAATCCATTCCAAATGCAAGAATCATGGAGACTCAAAAAAAGGGATCATTCCCTTTCAAGATTTCTACCATCGAAATATAGCCATATTGTAAGGCATTTTTATCGCTTTAGTTGGAAAATTTCCTGTTAACAGTCTGTGACATGGATTGCCATTTCCATGGAAGCAAGACTCGTCATGACTTCCGTTAGTTTTGTCCAACAGTCTTACCATTACTAATCCAATCCCTTGAAGGAACCACAAGATGCTTCAACTCATGTTTACATTTTCTTAGTTTTCTCCAAAGTTTCTCTACTAGATTTTTGTATCACAAGATGCTTCAAGTCATGTTTACATTTTCTTAGTTTTCTCCTAAGTTTCTCTACTAGATTTTTGTAGACAAAGCCTAACACCAAGACATGCTTGCAGAACATATTTCACTATTGAACTATAGAAGTAGAGAGCAACACAAATGAAATAGGAAGTACCTTAATAGGATACAAAAAATGAAAAGTAAAACAAAAAGAAAATGATTAAATAAATAAAAAGCCTATAGCTTGTGACCAATAGCAGCTCTTAGTTATACGATGATTGATGCTACCTCCCTCATTACAATGGAAGTTCTTCCATTTTGCATTCTACCTACCTCAATTATGCACCTCTTACATCTTCCTTTGCTTTGTTCTTTCTTTCATTCATTCTACTGTTTTTGTTAAATAATAAAAAACTTCTACTTGAACCCCTTGCTAAATAGGCGCACACTGCTGAATAGTTTCTGTAATACCCTAAGAAATACTTTGCATAACATATGAGCATATTCATCATTTTCTCAGTGTGGTCATGCATTATGCCATACTTGCACAGTAGGTGACTTGAAGACGTTCTTTTAGTGATTTAACTTTTCTAATATCTTACTTTTAAGAAGTTTTATTATTATACTAGAATGTGAAAATTTAATAATAATAAAGATTGTGTAGCTTGTATGTGTTCAAATTATGTCATAATATTGAATTGCTGAATCAAGGTACTTAATTGCCTCATGTTAATGTTTTTAGTGTTCTAAACTTTGCATGAAAATTTAATCATGATTAAGTAGCATTAAGCATTATTAAATTAGACTAATCTTGATTAATTAAGATTAAAAGCCAATTGACAGAGATGTATGAGATTAGTGAAACTAATCATAATTAATTAAAGTTGATCATGATTAATTAAAGTTAATCGAGAAGATTACTTGGCAGTGCGCATTAAGATTTGTCGCGTGATTGTCTGGACGAGGTATAAAGCCAAAACAAGTTGAAGTTTCCCACCATCATCTATCATAGATACGAGGGCTTCGTATCCTAAAATTGAAAAGGCAAGCTCCAACCGAGGTAAGAGATCCATCATATCCATACAAACAAACCACATATAACAGTGGTTGCTTTAGGTTTATAAGGGGATTGACTTTCCCCTTGGTGACTTTCTCACCAAGCATGTATCTCAAGAGCAGGAACATATCCAAGTCTCATTTTCAGATGAATCAGATCTAGCAATGTTCACTATTGAGACGAAAGAAAGGAGCAAGATACACGGCCGAAAAGGAGGAGATTCTCGCTTGAGTAGTGAGCACACTCATTAGTTGAAAGTATGGCACCTCATGTTCGAGGTGTTGGTTCTGAAACTTATTTTTTAAAGTTAAACAATATGATTCTTTATGATTAAGTCTGATTTTGTTATGAAACTTTCACTTTCATTGGCATATACGATTTGAAAGATAAACTAGTGGATTGTGATTCAAAGGTTTTTATTGGGGAAAAAAAAAAGTAAAGGGTGTGGAAGCTAACTCGAATTTAAGGATTCAATTTCATAATTTGATTAGAAGTGTGGTATAAAACTTTCGACTACTGAGAAATAAACCAATTTAGTATCCTACTAAGGGGAACTTTAATAAACCTGTTTAGATGATGCGAGGGGATGCCCTCCACTACTACCATTGGTTTAGATTCACCACGTAAAGAATTTAGAGTACGATATGAATATGATATATGCACAGATATATCCATTTAGCCAAATGGGAGTACATTCTGAATCCTGAGGCTTTGTTTGATGCACATTGTAGGACTTCGGATTGGACTGTGAATCCCATGTACCCTTTAATATTATGTTTGTTTGCAATATTTTAAGTTGGACTAATAGTCCAGATGGAATACTAATCCCACCAATGTGGTGGACTAACAATACCTAGCTGACCCTATTATTACAATGCAATCCATTTGGATTCGGAGTGAAATGACAATCTTAGCCTTGCTTTCTCAGCTACGAAACTGTCCCAAGAGAGACAGATCTCCTTGTTCAAAAGATTTCTCTTAAACAGAGGCTACCAGTAGCTAATTTTAGAAAAATATGAGTTTTTTATTTTTTTGTTTATTTTTAATTTTTAATTTTTAATTTTAAAAACGTTCCAATGAGTGAAAAGATTGTTTTATTATTTATTTAATACAAGGGTAAAATTAGAAAGTAATAAATTATTAGTTCTAATTTACTTATTAGTTTTTTAGTACAAAGGTAATATTGGAAATCCACAAAATATTTATTCATAGTCCATCACTTAATCCTACCTAAATCAAATACAAAAAAACTAATCCCACCTTATTTCTAATCCTTTCCTACCTTACTATTAATCTAACTCAATCTACAACGGGTATCAAACGAGGCATGATTATATTATGGAGGAGTTGATTATTCAACATCAGCATTTTATGCTTTTGATTATGATTTATCTCCATAGGAATGTGCTTTAGTATTACTATTATTCACTGGGTTATTACCTCAAAGATGATGGCTTGCCTCGCTGTGCTACCTCTAAGCGTTTGAATGGACTAAATTATTTGGCTTTGGCTCATGCTTTTAAAGTTCTTCTTAAAGAGAAGAGATGATTGAGCTATATTACCGACCTTCCCCTGTAACCGGCAATCTTAAACTTGTGGATTGAGAAAGTACCGACTCGGTGGTTATGCGTTGGTTGTGGCATAGTTTGCAGCCCAATAGTGCCACTACTGTCAAGTTTTGTGATGCGTCGAAAAAGATTTGGGATTCCCTTGTTGACTCCTTCTCTACCCAAAGTAATGTTTCTCGAATATATGAGCTTTATGAGCAAATTTTCAACACTTGGCAGTCTGGTAAGACTTTAGCTGATTATTATAGCAATCTGAAGAGTTTGTGAGAATAACAGTTGCAACATTGTCCTCTCACCACAGATTTAGTGCAACAGAGACGCCATTAGGAGGACTTTATGGTTGCTTCTCTTCTTTCTGATTTAGATCCTGACTTGCAGGAATTCAAAGATCAAATTCTGGCCGGTGAGACTTTACCTACTATTGCTAATGCATATTCTTAGCCCTTACATTCGTCCTTGGGCCTCTCATCTGCTGCTCCGCGATCTCCTCTTCCTATTTTTGAAACTTCAACTTTAGTCCCCACTGGTAGCGGTAGTACCAGTCATGACGGTCCTGGTGGTCAGTTTTCTAAGGGTGACTCACGTGGTGGTGGTCGATCTGGTAATCGGGATGATCTAAAATGTGATCATTGTGGTGACATTAATCATACATAACCATACTTTTGGAAAAAATATGGTAAGCCTAATTCTGCTCTTCATGTAACTGAAGGAACTCTCCAGTATCCGCCACCTATATCATCCACCAGTCCAGACGCATCTTCCTCTTGTTCTTATGACACACTCACCACCCAACTTAGTGAGTTGGTTCAGACGTTACGCACTGCTTATCCTTTCACTTTTACTGCTACTTTAGCAAACTTATGTACCATTACATGTGATGCTGTTTCTTCTCCCACCTGGATCATAGATTTTGGTGCCACTTCTCATATGTCTCGTAATTTCTCAGCGTTTTCTAATTTGACTCGCACTCACCATCATATTGTCTTAGCTGATGGCTCGTCCCATCCAGTTAATGGGCGGGGCGTACTTCATCCCACCTCATCTTTGTCTTTATCTTCGAATCTTTTTGTTCTCGATTTTCCATTTAATTTGCTACCTGCGAGTCAATTAACTAAAACCTTGAATTATTATATAACCTTTCCTCCTTATGTATTTCAGGACCTCCAGACTTAGAAAATGATTGGTTCGGGGCATGAGAAAGATGGTCTATATTACTTGGATACTACACCACCGTCTTGTTCCCCAGCGTCTGCATTGAGTGCTTCTATCTCTCCACTTTAGCGGCATCTTCACCTCGGTCATCCATCCTTGGACAAATTGAAGTAAGCTATTCTATCGTTGCTTTCCGTGTCTAGTTTAGAATGTGAGGTTTGTCACTTCGGCAAACATCACCATAGTTCGTGTAAGTGATATTATGAAATGTATGTATATTATATCTATAGATAGGCCTGTTAGCTATAAAGGCCAATTAGAGTTTCGTTGTACCCTTGTAATTATTATATATAGTGGACCTCTTCAATTGAGATGTTAAGTTTTCTGATAATCTATTATTCTCTCTTTACAAGGTTTTGTAGTTCCGGTGACGACAAGCTCTATTCTTCCTGTTCCGGTGATCGGCAAGACTTGTTCTTGCTATTCCGGCTGTTAGAAAAGGTAAAATAATAGGAAGCCATACCAAACTGGTAGGCGAACAATCTTATTTATATTAAACACAAAAGAACACTATTACATCCATATACCCACACACATATAATTATAACTATAATAAGCTACCACTAATAATAACAATAAGAATTATAGGCTACTACTAACACCCCACTCAACCTGGAGCATATATATCAACCATGTCCAGCTTGTTACACAAATAGGAGACACGCGAACCTGATAATACTTTGATAAAAATATCTGCCACTTGTTCTCCTGTAGGGATAGACCAAAATGTAATAACTCCTTTCTGATATTCGTCACGAACAAAATAACAGTCAACCTCAATATGTTTCGTCCTCTCGTGAAATACTGGGTTTGTAGCAATATGAATAGCAGAGGTATTATCAACCCAGAGTTTGGCAGGATCACTAAGAGGAAAGTGTAATTCTGTCAAAAACTGCTGAAGCCACATAATCTCTGCAGTTGCTAATGCCATAGCTCGGTACTCCGCCTCAGCACTAGACCGGGAGACAACATTCTGCTTCTTACTCTTCCATGAAACCAAGTTGCCAACAACAAAATAGAAAAACCAAATGTGGATCTCCTGTCAAATTTGCATCTAGCCCAATCAGCATCCGAGTATTTTTCCATTCTCATGTGTCCATGATCAGAAAAACTGGATACCCTTACCTGGATTTTTGTGTAGGTACCGAAGAATACGTAACACCGTTTGCCAATGAGGAACACGGGGATCAGATAAAAGCTGACTTACTACACTCACTGGATAAGCAATGTCTGCACGAGTCATTGTAGTGAGATAATTAAGCTGGCCCACTGTCCGTCGATATTGCTTAGGGTCAGGAAGAATCGCTCCTTCTTTCGGCTCAAACTTAACAGTAGAATCCATAGGGGAGTCCACTCATTTAGCATTCATATACCCTGCTCACTCCAGAATGTCAAGAACATACTTCTTCTGAGAAATGAACACCCCTTCCGTATTTCTAGTTACTTCAATGCCAAGAAAATATTGTAGTTCACTAAGATCTTTCATCTGAAACTTGGTTCCCAAAAATGATTTAAGTGCAACAATCCCTCCACTATCACTACCAGTAATAACAATGTCATCCACATACACAACAAGTAATACGCAGCCAGCGGAGGTATGGCGAAAGAATATCGTGTGATCTTTTGCAGACTGCTGAAGACCAAACTCTTGTACAACTGAACTAAAACGGCCAAACCAGGCTATGGGAGATTGTTTTAGACATACAGTGAGCGCCTTAAACGACAGACCTGATTAGGGGACCCCCCTGAGCAACAAAATCAGACGGTTGGATAAACCTCTTCCTCCAAATCACCATAAAGAAAGGCATTTTTCACATCAACCTGAAATAAAGGCCACTGATGGGATGCAGCCAAAGACAAGAACAACTAAACTGAGGCCATCTTGGCAACGGGGGAGAAGGTATCAAAATAGTCCAAGCCATAGGTCTGAGCATAGCCCTTGGCCACTAAACAGGCTTTTAACCTCTCAAAAGTGCCTTCAGAATGAAGTTTGATAGTATATACCCACTTACAACCAATAGCTGTCTTACCAGGAGGAAGACTCACCAGGTCCCATGTATGATTATTCTCAAGGGCATTCATCTCCTCAAACATAGTCCGGCGCTAACTTGGATGAGAAAGAGCATCTACAACAGAGCAAGGCAAAGTACGTTGATCAAGGGTAGTAATGCCCTGCTGGATAGTGGTGGGCAAATCACGATAAGAGGTAGTATAAACAGGGTGATCTCGACAACTACGATAAGACTTTCGTAAAGCAATAGGAAGATCACATACCTGATCAAAAAATGGATTCAGCTGAGAAGATACTGACTCAAGTAAAGGAGAGGTGGTGGGGCCTGGTGAAGACGATGAGTCTGAGGATGATGATATCATAGGTGAAGCCGGGGCAACAGGAGAAGCTTCCTCAATAAGATCAACAGGAGAACTGGAGACAGGAGAAGGTGCCACTGGTAACTTAGTGGAGGAAGGATACATCAGAAACCGCGCTAAACCGTTATCAACAGTGGAGGAAGATGTAGTAGTCTGGCCATAGAATGAATCAGATTCAACAAAAACCATATCGTGGGAAATTATAAACCGTCTCAGCTCCGGACTGTAACAACGATATCCTTTCTGGGTCTTAGGATATGCCATGAAAGCACACTTGAGTGCACGAGCACCGAGCTTAGTCACCTGCGGCCAAGTATCTCTCACATAGCAAACACACCCAAAAATCTTGAGTGGCAATGAAAAGGAATGGCAATGAAAAGGAAACCTGCTGAGGTCGTAAAACAGACAAGGGTGTGGCACCATGTAGAACAGAGGATAGCAATCTATTAATAAGATAGCATGCTGTCAATACTGCTTCACCCCAGAAGACTTTGGGAACTTTCATTTAGAACATTAGAGCACGTGCAGTTTCCAAGATAAGTTTATTCTTTCTCTCAACCATGCCATTCTGATGTGGTGTGTCGGGACATGACGTCTGGTGAATAATTCCACGTGTACGCAGATATGTACCCAACACTCCACTAATGCACTCACCCCCATTATCACTACGGAGGATTTGAAGAGTTTTGCCAAATTGGGTTTGGATTTCATTACAAAAGGAGGTGAAAACAGTAAGTAATTCAGACCGCTGCTTCATAAGAAAAATGTAAATAATTCGGGAATAATCATCAACAAACGTTACGAAGTACCGAAATCCAAATAAAGAGGTAACAGGATACGGACCCCATATATCTAAATGAACTAAAGAAAAAGGACTAATAGTCCTATTAATATGTCTGGGCACATATAACACACGCGGATGCATAGCAAACCAACATGACTCACACTCTAACTGTGTAACCTGACTAAAACCGAGACAAAGTTTCTTCAGACTGGGCAATGAAGGGTGGCCTAACCGACAGTGTATATGCAAAATTTGAGACGATCTCCCCGAGCATGCAATATCCATAGTCTCATCCATCACATAGAGGCCACCAACCACCCGTCCTCTACTAATAGTATTCCTCGAAGCTAGATCCTGAAAGATACAATGAGTAGGAAAAAATGTTACGGAGCAGTTCAAATCTTTTGTAATCCGACTCACATATAGTAAATTAAACGGATTAGCAGGAGTATGTAAAACATCAGAGAGGGTAAGAGATGGAGATAAAGCAATTACTCCATGTCCTATCACCGCCAAAGTTCCACAATTGGCAACAATAACCCCACTACGTCCAGGGGTCAACTAATAAGACGAAAGAGTACCTGTGGAATGAGTCATATGTGCATATGCACCTGAGTCGATCACCCACGATCTGGGAGCAGTCAAACACGCAGCGAGATTTCCTGCAACTGTGGCTGAGGGAGCATTGGTTGTGTTCCCAATCCGCATCTGGATGAACTGGTCATATTCCTCCTGAGTCATATCAATAGTCTTCTCAGAAGAAGATGATGGAGTATCATAATCTGCCACTGCATTAGCCACAAATGAAGAAGGGCGCTCATGTAGCTTCCAACACGAGCTCTGTAAATGTCCTTGTTCTCCACAATAGTAGCAAAATCGGGTGTCACGTCCACCTCTACCTCTACCTCTACCTCGTCCACCATCACGGCCTCTACCTCGGCCTCCATCACCATGACCCCCATCTCGACCTTTACCTCGAAATCCTCCTCCACCTCCTCCACGAGATACACCCAAGGCTGTATGATCACCCTGGTCAGCAACGGTAATACGAGACTCTTCACGACTAACTGCTCTGCTCATCCTCCTGAAAACCTCAGATAAGGAGGGAATATCAGACCCAGCCAAGATCTGGGAACGTGCT
>JAOTRH010221067.1:0-10524 GCA_034768845.1 Heliamphora exappendiculata
AGAATATCCCAAGTTTGCCAGTAAAAAGGACAAAAGGGCAATACGATGACTATCTGCGCAGTTTGTCATTTGTGGTGATAGACTGTACAAACGAGGACATTCTGGAATCAACAAGCTGTGTGTAAACACTGAAGAGGGCCAAGAGTTTATGAAAGAGATACATGCCAGAATCTGTGGGCTGCACATGAATAGTAATATGTTAGCCAAGAAGATCCTACGATAAGGATACTTTTGGATAACAATAGAGACGGATTGTATATAGTTTATGCGGAGGTGTCATAAGTGTTAGATTCACACAAATCTCATGCACGTTCCCCCGTCTCAGCTGTACAACCTGACGTCACCATGGCCATTTTCAGTATGGGGCAGTGATGTGATTGGCAAAGTAACACCGAAGGCATCTAATGGACACGAGTTTATCTGAGTGGCCATTGACTATTTTACCAAGTGGGTTGAAGCTGCTTCCTACTCGGTGTTGAGAGCCTCTCATGTTACCAAATTCATCAAGCAAAATATCATTTGTCGGTACGGAGTTCCTCACGAGGTCATCTCGGATAATGGGTCACATTTCCAAGGGAAAGTCTTGGATCTTTTCGAGGAATATCGAATAGTGGCTCACAAGTCCTCGTCATATTGGCCGCAAACCAATGGAGCAGTCAAAGCAGCGAACAAGAATATTAAGAAAAATTTACAAAATACAATCAACTCACATAAAGATTGGCCAGAACATCTACCCTTTCCACTATGGGGATACCGAACGTCAATTCAAACTTCAACTGGAACTACGCCATACTCTTTAGTGGACGGGATGGAAGCCGTACTCCCCATTGAAGTGGAGATTCCCTCGCTAAGGGTAGTGGCCGAGGCCAGTATCTCAGAAGCAGAATGGAAGAGGAACCGAATGGAAGAATTGCTCTTGTTTGATGAAAGAATGCTACAAGTTCTATTTCATGTACAAAGTTACCAAAGGAGGATAGCCCGAGCGTTCAACAAAAAGGTCAAGACTCGAGATCTCAGAGAGGGAGATCTGGTTCTTAAAGAAATCAGAGCTCTTATCTTCAACCCAAGGGGCAAGTTCAAGCCAAACTGGTCTGGACCGTTTCTCATTAAAACCATCATGACCGGTGGTGCAGTCATTATTATGGATCGGGATGGCAATGTATTCTCCACTCCAGTAAACCTTGATCAACTCAAGAAGTACTATTCCTGAGATAAAAATAAAGATAAAAGAAAAGCTCGTTGGGTTGAAAACCAAAAAGGCGACTCAAGCAAAAATTAGAGCAGCCCGCAAGGCCAAAAACCTGAAAGGGCGACTTTAGCAAAAGTTGGGGCATTACAAAAAAAGAATGTCAATACCCGAGTGAAAACCAAGCCCGAACTACGTTAAGTCATTAAAATTTTGGATAAATTGAAACCATCTTAAACACAAAGTGGGAAGTTTTTTTTTCATTACTTCAAACAAGGTTACAAAGTTCTTAAATAAATGGAGGGCACACAAGTCCCAGACTCTACAGATAAAAAAAAAAAGAAAAGCTGTGAAATTTTTCTCAAAACAAAGCAGAATTTCTCAAATTCTCCTCCTTTTTTCCGCTTGTTTTCCCTCTTCTCTGTCTTTGTTTTCCCTATCTTGTGTCAACCATATCTTGTATTCAGCAGAAAGATCAGGGCACTTCAACTCATGCATCTCCATCAATGAGCGAGATGGCCAGGCATCTCGGTACTGTGCCAGAAAAGGAGCCCGCAGTGCAGAAGAAAACAAACAACCCCGAATGCTGGGAAATATGATCTGACTTCGCCCAAACTGCCGCATAATCCTGTGAGGATAGTATAAAGAAGTCTGAGACAGACCAACAAGCAGCACACCAGGATGATCCATAGTGGTCAGAGTCATAGCGGGAATCCGCCACCAAGGGCACTGCCAGGTAATGTCTAAACCAGTCAGAGAGGAAAGATATTGTCGCCAAGATGCTTTAGTGTCACATATCTGATAACGCGAACGGTAAAGGAAAGCAGCGGCATTGTGACTATCAGCGGGAGATTTCTGTATAAGGTTCACCTTCTCCATCAGCCAGATCTGTGGCAAAAGTTAGAACATTGAAAAAAAGGCTTTGCAGTGTAAACAGAGAACTTGATACAAAGGAAGATGTTGAGATCACCTGGAGAAGTAAAGGGTTGCCAGCAAAGGTGGTAGTTTTGCCACGATGAACAGCATCCAAGCCCAGCAGTGTCTCAGCTAAAACCAGGGGCACAAAGTCTTTCCCCATCCACAATTAGCCAGCAATGTCAACCGGGACACAACTAACCCGCTCATCGGAAGGGACAAGTATATACTGGGCAAGGAGGCAAAAGAAAAGTGCATAACGATGCCATAGCTGAAAGTCTAGATTGCTGAGATCACCAGTAGGATGGAACCTCTCAATGAGCCACGGGATGTCGAGATAGTTGCCCGAAGTCAGAAGAGAAGCCTCCATCCGGGATAGACTAAAAAAATGCATCACCTGCCGCCGAAATGAGAGAAAGGGAGTAGGAACGACAATAGAACCTTGCGGAACCAAGTCCAAAATAGCAGCAAACTCCTCCATAGTGGGACAGAGTTCTTCGAAGCGAAACCAAAATACATGGGACTGCGGATCCCACAGTTGTGCAGCAACCATCATTAAGGGTTTGTTAATCTTCACGGTATTCAGTGAGAAAGAAGGGGCATTCAAGCCAAATGGGGCAAAGTTCAAACGTTCGATATGGGAGAGTGTTTCGATCTATAGAGAGAGAGGAGAAGCCATCTGAGCCCAAGCAACAGCAAATGGGGCCTTCAGGCCTATATTTATAAGGAAGAAAAGGGTAAAAAATCAAAATTACTGCAAAAAAGACAATCAATGAGGCGGCCGCTATCTTGCAATTGGCGACCGCCAACTCCAAAAAGCACAGCACAGTGACATCATTTCTTTGACCAGGCGACCGCTATGTTGAAAAGGGCGACCACCAGCTTTACATTTTTGGAAAGTGGCGACCGCCATGTTTGAACGTGGCGGGTATGGGACAGGTTGCAGTCTGTGTGATTTGTATCAGCCGTGGCGCCTGAACTACGCATCCATGGCAGTTTGAGTAACAAAATAAGGGAAAAACATGCAACAGAATAATAAAGCAACCAAATAGCATGAAGGCCCTAAAGATGCATAGAAAGCAATATAATGTAAATCGGGGCACCAAGGCCTAATAGGCAGCAAAACTGGGGCACACAGGCCCATGAAGTAGATAAGTGTGTATGTCTAACAGGGGCACGCAGGCCCATCAAAATAAATGTATCAGGATGAAACAGGGGAGGGGGAAAGCTCTCTCTCACTAGTGCCTGGGGCGGACCCAGCGGGAGAAAGGACCGGCCTCGTCCGAACTGTCGTCCTCGAAGAGTCTGTCAAAGTTGTCGCCATCGTCGCCACTGGAGGAAGAAACGACTCTAGATCGGCTCCGAGCAGATGAAGCAGACCCTTTGGAACGAGCCCGAGAAGACACCTGGGAACCACGACCTCCAACCGGGGCTGGGGCCGGGACTAGAACAGGTGGCGGCACCGCGCCGACAGCTGAAGCTAGAGGCTATCAAAAGAAAAATAAGACTCAGAGCAGAATAAAGACAGGAAAATACAAAAATTGAAAAGAACACACAAGCTACTCACGGCGGCTACTGGTATTAAAGCGACACCGGCTGCCCGCATCGAGGCATCCATCTGCCGAATCAGTACCCTCAAGCCGGTAATCATCAGCATCGCCCGGTCTAACCAAGCCTGATCGACCTGTAGAAGAAAACAGTTCAAAAAAGACTAGACAGATAAAACAAATGATCGATGGAAAAGTAAAAGACAAACCTGGCCGATGTTAGCCCTGAACTCCGATTCCGGCGAAACAGGAACCGACATAGAGAAGGGGAAGCCGTAAACCACAGTCTGGACGTCCCATGGCAGCTCTGGGCCCCTCCCACCAGCAGCATCCCTAGCAGTAGCTCCGGTAGCTGCCCCAGCAGCTGCTGCTGCCCCAGCATCAGCAGCTCCAACACCTGCAGCCTCTGGTGCCTAGCCTCGTCTTCGCCCTCCTGGGACAACCAGACCTGGTCCTAGTGGCCCCATCAAATGAGTCCGGACCCAAGTCGTGTAGTCTCCCTCTACTACCAGCAACTCCATAGCGGGGGTCCCCACAGTCTCCAGTAGAAGGTCGACCTGGCTTAGATCCTTGGTCCGACGCATACAGGCCGGAGGAACCACTAGGATCCGAAAGTCATCTAGGCCAAGCGACTGGCGAATCACTCACTCTCCCAGGTAGTACTCCTGCCCAAATAGGCCCTCAAGCTGGATACGCCTCGCCGCGATATCACGGCTACGCATCATATCTGTGCCGGCCCTATCTTCTACCCCTCTCTAGACGCCCCAGTGGACCTGTAAAGTACAATACAATGCAAGGAATGGTAAGAAATACAGTATGATGAATAGTGTGCAGTGCAGTACAGTGAACAGCACAGTAAGCAGTGTAATACAGAAAGTAGTGTATTGAATAAAGATACATGGTCGGGGGTCAGCCGGTCTAAAGACACTCGAAACCGGTCGAGATCCTTCCCTCCGGCTTTCTTCCCCTTCAGCCCATGGGATATCCGGGCTGCACGGGGAATAACCAGAGAGTCTGCCGCAGAGTTCGCCGGGACGTGAAGCCCGAGGAACTCATAAGTCCATAACTGCAAAGAAAAAGATGCCAGCAAGCAATAACAGATAACAGAAATTGATGAAGAACTGCATAAACAAAGTCATACCTCCCAGACCCTCTAGTATCCCCCGATGCTGAACTCCAAAGGGAACCGGGTCAATGTCCGCATAAAGCTGTAGAGAGTAGCCAAAGCAGCGCCTCCCCAATCATAGCTAGCAACCCGATCAAGATGAGCCAGGCCGCCCAAATAATGCAAATGAACGATATTCTCCTTGTTCAAAAACAATGAGGTATCAAACATAAACATAAGAAAGCCTCGGGCGACCCACTCGTAGTGGCGAGACTCAGTGCACTGAAAGTGTCGGAAGCGATCAAAGAACCTGGTGTATCTTACTCTGTCGCGGTCCATCTGAACAGGAACAGCCCCGAGAAAATACAGCAACGCATCGGCCTACTGCGCAATGGTGTGATCAAAGGGGATAGAAGCTCCTCCAACTTGGACGCCGGTGATGAGGGCAAAATCCAAAGGCGTCAGAGTAGCCTCAAAAGTGGTGAAGTGGAAAGTGTTTGTGGCATTCCACCATCGCTCGGCCAAGGCTGTCAGCCATACCCGATCATTGCTCGTTCTACCCAGCAGGGGTATGAAATGAGCAAAACCAGAGGCATCAATATAAGCCCGGCTAGGAGCAGGGAGGGCATCATACCACTCTAACACCTCCCCGGAGGTAGAACCTCCGAAGCCCTGGACATAATGACCAGCCTGTAAAAGAGGACTGACAAAGAACGTATAAAGAACAAATCAAGCAAGCAAGGTGCAGAAAACATCTGAAGGCAAAGCCCTAAGAAACTAGGCGCCCCAACCCTAGGTCCGTGTGCAAGTGATAACCCTTCGGAACTAGACACCCTAACTCTAGGTTTGTGACTCTTAGTGATCCTAAGTTTTGGTGCACCAGTCGAATTTCTATCATTCTTCCCTAAACTTCTTATCAAATTGCTAAAAAAAACAAAAAAAAACAAAAGTCTACCTAAAGCTTCTAGGATTTTTTAAGATTTTTCTTAATTTTTCAAAATTTTCTTCAAATTTCCAAGGTTTTCTAAAAATCTTTTGTCTTTTCTAAAATGTTCCCAAAATTTTCTCAAAATTTTTTTAAAAATTTTCTATTTTTTCTAAGATTTTCCCAAATTTTTTCTAGAAATTTTCTATTTTTTTAAATATTTTCCCAAATATTTTTTAGAAATTTTCTAATTTTTCTAAGATTTTCTAAAAAAATTTCTAAAAATTTTCCAAAGTTTTCTCAAAATTTTTCTAAAATTTTCTAGTATTTTCTAAAATTTTCCCAAAATTTTCTCAAAATTTTCTATTCTTTCTAAGATTTTTCCAAAATTTTTTTAGAAATTTTCTAATTCTTCTAAGATTTTCTCAAATTTTTTTCTAAAAACTTTCTAATTTTTCTAAAATTTTCCCAAAGTTTTTTCAAAATTTTTCTAAAATTTTGCCAAATTTTTCTCAAAATTTTTTAAAAATTTGCTAGTATTTTCTAAAAATTTTCCAAAGTTTTCTCAAAGTTTTTCTAAAATTTGCTAAATATTTCTAAGATTTTTTCAAAATTTTTCTAAAAATTTCTAGTAGTTTCTCAAAATTTTCTCAAAATTTTTCTCAAAAATTTCTAGAATTTTCTAAATATTTCTAAAATTTTCTCAAAATTCTTTAAAATTTTCCCTAAATTTTCTGAAATTTCCTAAGCATTTGTAGAACTTTTTCAAAAACGTTTTTCAAAGTTTTCCTCGAATTTTTGGAATTTTCTCAAAAATTTTCAAAATTTTCTAATGATTTCCGAAAAATATTTGAGTTTTTTTTAAAAAAAATCAAAAATCGAAAATCAAAAATCAAAACAAAACTTTCCCCTCCAGATTTGTGTTTTTCTCGAAATAAACAATAAATTTTTTTAAAAGATTTTTCACTAAAATAATCAGTCCTTTTTTTTATTATTTAAAAGATCTTAATTGTCCCTACTGTTTTGAGCTCCATTGCATAGGTACCTAAGTTAAGCTCAAATTCCGATCATCATTCATTAATCAATATTCACACATCAAAATCATTCAACGCATAAAAAATAAATCATCATAAAAAAACACATCATATGAGGTATCCTATACATGCGTCTACGTTTGATATTCAATGCTCTGGTATTAAAACAAGTAAGGATGGGGTACTTACTGATGGGCGTCGACTAGATATACGATGGTGAGGCTCCCGCAGAAGAAGGTCGGCAGCAACTGCATCCTCGGGAGGTTCATAGCGTCTCAAGCCACGAGGATCCGCCCGATGAGGTAATGTTTCATACGTGTGCGGGTCAAAAGGTGCCGGATGACCGTCTCCAGCATCGGGGACCAGAAAGTCAACCATCACGGCCTCTGCAGCAGTGTCAACAGCCGCCTGAGCCTCAGCAACTGATCGTGCCTCCTCAGCAACTCGACGAGAGGCAAGCTCTGCCTCAAGTGCATCCATCTTAGCAACAGGGTGCGTAGGAACATCCCCACCGGTAGGAGGGGCACCCATGGAAGAACCACCAGTAACAGAGGGGTCCTGTCATGCCCCAAGGTCGTCGTCTACATGGCCTTGGCTCGCCATGAAGAGGAATGGGATCACTAGAAGCAAGGTGAACATCGTGTGAGTTTGAAAGCAAAAAGTAGCAAGAAAGAACAAGAAGAAGCGAGAAAGAAGAGAGAAGACGGGAAGGAACGAGAGGCTAGAGAGAGAAAGTGAAAGGTGCAAATGAGCCAAGTTCGCGCGCTTTAAAGAACTGTGTACGCGCTCAGAGTTGGCGGTCACCAACTCCAATATGAGCGACCGTTGGTTTCTTGAAACGACACACGGCGACCGCCATGTTGGAAGGGTTTTTACCCGGCAGCCGTCGTGTTAGAAGGATTTCGTCCTGGCGTCCGCTTACACGTCAACCGTCACGTCACCCACATCATAGAGACTGCTAACTTCAAAGTTGGCAGCCCTATGTCAGCTCGCCTTCCTGATATTTTAGGGACTGTTTGGGGCTTTTTTTCTCAATTATTTTATTATCTTTTTATTTGTTCATTAACAAAAATGATTTTTCACAAAACTTTGATTAAAAAATTTATTTTGTAGTAATTGTGGCAGTTTCTTAAAGAAAATCTTGTGTGATTAACAACAAAATAATTTTAAACTCTTATCCTTTGCGCGTAAAAGTTTAATCCGTAACCAGGCTTTCAATTATTTTACCCATTTTCATTTTCAACGGTGACTTGCCTTTTGATCCCGCACCTTGTCCCGAATTCTTGGGTCTTAACTCGATCCTGTTAATCCCCAGATGAGTCCTTAGATTATGAATCGTCGGTCCTCCTCACGGCCCTAAACTGACTTGTCGGTCCTACTCACGACCATAAACTGACTCGTCGGTCCTCCTTATGACCCTAAACTGACTCCCCGGTCCCTTCACGACTTAAAACTGGTTGATCATCTTCTTGATCTGTGTTATGACATCAGAACCCTCTTGCATTATATCTGCACTACAATGCAAATGTCTGCATCATTTATTCATGTTAGCATCAACATCATGTTTCTTATCATTGCATCTTGCATTTTGTCCCGTGAACTACGTTATGGTTTGATCCCTAGCAAAAAAGGGTGCGTATGCAGCTCGATAAAAATTTGAGTACGACCAATATTATATGCATGCTTGTGTGTTTGTGGCCTAAGATTGACGGTTCAGTCAAATGGTTGTTGTCTTTAAGTCTTTGAAATAACTTGCTTCAAGCGTTGCTATGTAAGATATATAAAGAGGTGCAACTGTAGACACTCCAATTTGACCCCACCCAATCTTAGGTGAATCTGATGATGAAAACAGGTGGAATAGTATCTCGATACAATCCTCGGGAAGTGATCCAAGCTTGGTATTTGAACCAGGAACATTCGAACCAATGAAATTTTAAAAAACCATCGAAACTTGCTGCCCAAGTAAGGCGACCCCCAACTCTCATTGTGGTGACCGCCATAGAACTTTGTGAAAATCCTAGCCAAAAGTGGCGACCGACACATTTCATCATGGTGACCACCAACTCCCATTGTGGTGACCGTCATAGAACTTCGTGAAAGCTTCCAAAAACATGGCGACCGCCACGTTGCATTGTGGCGACCGCCAACTTCAAATGACCTGACGTGTCCCTTAAACGTGGCAGCATCTTATTGGCTTATGAACTCTATAAATACCGTTCCCCAACATACGTTTTTAGTATGAATTTTGAGTGAGAGAAACTCTGCCAATATACCGAGCGATTTCGAGCCCTGACGTCGAAGCCCTGCCAAGATACCGAGTCCCGAACCTCCAATACCTCCATTTGAAGCCTTAGCTTGGAATCACCACCCGGGGATTGAGGCACATTCTCCAATTTGAGGATTCCACGATTCAGATATCTTGTTTGGATCCCCGGTCCTTCTAACTCCATTTTCTCTCTGTTTGAGTGACCGGGTTACTTTAACTGCGCTAACTTTATTACTTCATTTATCGCTTATAGTTATTTCATTCATGCTTAAGTTCAATTTCTAACTTATTTAGTTTACTTGTCTTAGTTCTTTACTTAGCTACATTAAGTTTATTAAATCATTAAATGATACTGACATTCTTTAACAACTATAATTTAACAATGTTGTTAATTGTTATAACAACGCACCTACATTTATGTGAATGTGGTAATTAATACTACATTTCGCATTTAAGTTAAATGGTTATTTTTTTTAATTCATTTTGTTTTGCTAGCATTAGTTTATTTTTCTTTATTAGTATTTATTTTAAATTTTCTTTACTTTTCTTATTATGTTAATTTAGAGTTCTAGTATCCATTTTCTTTTCTTTATTTTAGTTAGTCTAATTTCTTTTACTAAGCACTTTATTTTATTTTATTTTCTTGTAATTTTAATTAAATACATTGCTTCATTTTTCTTCTTAGCTTAATATTTCTTTCCTAGCTTTTATTATCAATTTTTTTTCTTTCAATAGTAGTGTAAAATTTATTTTCGAGCATTTTTACTCTATTTATTTTTTCTCTCTTATTAGTAGTTTTAATCTCCTTTTAATGCACCATTTTCTTTCTTGTAAGCATTAGTTTAATATTCTTGTATCAGCATTTAAATTTCTATTTCTTTTCATATAGTTTTATTTTAATATAGCCTCAATTTCCTTTTTAAATGTTCTAGTTTCTTTTCTCTAATACTAATGCTTCCTTTTATTTTTCTCTTAGTTTAATTTTTTTTTCTAGCTTTTTCTATTTTCTTTTCTTTTCTTTTATTAGCGTAAATTTTTTTTCTATTATTTTATTTTCTTTTAGTATTGGTTTTAATTTCCTTATAAAGTTTCATTTAACATTTCTTTTCTTGTAATATTAGCATTCATCTCTCTTACAAAAAATCTATTTTTTTTTCCTATGATTCCTTTTTATCTTTCTTTTCTTTTATTTTGTTAAATCAAAAATTACAAAAAATATCATAATTTTCCCTTTAAAAGAAAATTCTAATTTTCTTTTAATCTCTTTTATTTTTCTCCATTTTTTTCTATTTTCTCTTTAAAATATAAGATATTAAATTTTCTTTAAAATCTCCATTTATTAACTTAATTTGTCTTACATAGTATTTTTTTTTCTTTTCATTTCTTTTTTATTAACCACAAAAAGGCACAAAACAAATAAAAGTACCTTTTACGTTAGTTAATATTCTTTTCATTTTTTTATTTTAATATTTCAAGTTAATAGTGTAATTTTCTCCTCTAACAATAATTAAAAACTCATTTGTTTATTTCATTTCTATTATTTTTC
>JAOTRH010221078.1:0-10524 GCA_034768845.1 Heliamphora exappendiculata
TTCATTACGGTTGTCTGATTCGCAAGGATAAATAATAATAATAATAATGTATCATCCATGGAGAGAGAGAGAGAGAGAGAGAGAGAGAGAGAGGGAAAGATTTGGTGGTATTATTTTGTTTTATGCCAAGGCCGTCGTCAAGACGGCTTTGTCCAATCCGAACTCTAAAGATATTTTGATTACAAGGGAAAGAAGGAGTAGGGACGTAGACTTTCTTTACCAGTTCCAGAATTTTGATACCAAGTAGATGTAGTTCGTATAAACACCACGGATACCTTATCTCTAGCCTCTAGGGGATGGACTTTTGCAGCCTATTTCATTTGATGGTTATCGCACGTGTATGGAGAGATATTTGGTGTTAGACCGAGTCAGCATGAATTTGATTTCTTAAAATTAGAAGTTTTGGAATATTAAATTTTTTAAATTAAGTGTTTTAATTTTAATTCAGTTTTTGTTTATTTACTCAATAGAATAATTACTTATCAATATAACTTAATCCAATTATTTATTTATTTTTATAATAATTATATAAGATAAATAATTTAATAACAAAAATATCAATATGAATAATTTGGTATTTATTTTTTGTAAATTGTCATTAATTTTATTTTTAGTCTAGCGGTGATAATAACCTTATCATTTTCTATCTATTAAGGCCCAACTTCACATAATACTTATTTTTTTTTATTTACTTCTTTATATTTTTAATAAAAATTATATATATATACATATATATATGTATATTTTGATTCCCTGACCCCCAGAACCCCTAGGATTCTGAACTCCTAGAACCTTGGAACTTTGAAACCCTGAATCCCGAACCCCCAAGTCTCCAAATCCTAGGACCCCGAAACTCTAAACCCCCAAACCCCGGAGAGCTCGTAGCCCCAAAACTCGAGACCTTTGAACCACCGAACCCCAAACCTCTCGAACACTAGGACTCTAGACTCATAATACATTGGGATCCCGGGACCTCAGACCCCTAGATCCCCAGACCCTAGGTCCTCGGGACTCCATAATCCCGGATCCAAAACCCCAGTAGCCTCAAACCCTAGGACCCCCTAGACCTCATGACGACCAGGATCCCAGAACTCTAAATATTTGAGGTTAGAGATGTCGAGCGTGGTAGATAATTAAGAGCAGACAAAATGGCTAAGACTGTCAATTTGAGGTTTATATAAGAGGATAAATAAGTAATTTTATAATTAGTTCTATAGGACTTGTTATTCTGGATTATGTATATCATTCCTCCCGTGGGACTAATTATCCCTCAATCTATGGGATTGGGAGTCATCTAAGATAATTAATCCCACCATTATTTTATAAACAAACATAAAATTAAGGAATTCCTTAGACTAATGGTATAGTCCAAAGTTCTAATCTCACATTTCAAACATGGCCTTAAGGTATTAATAATTGAATGATTAGTACAATATTTTGAGAGACTTTGATTTTGGTCTCATTTAGAGTATTTATTTTGGAATAAGTCCAACTATAAATTAATATTCTACTAAATCCTATTCATTTTTATTATACCGAAACAACCCATAATATTAAATGATAACAATGCGCAGAATCAAAGCCACCACTGATGTCACTGCCATGGCCATGATTTATCCTAGGAACTTCGTGATTGAAAAGTTCATCGCGTACATGAACAGTACAATTTGGTTGGCGGTGGTCAGTAGTCGACAAACAAAAGCTAGATCTAGTTGAGGCGGGAGAAACAAAAACATTTTCAAGAACACTCAAATAGAGATTGAAAAAGAAAACACCTAATTGTTAACGACAATGACGGCGGAGAGAAATTCTCCTTTCTTTCGCCGCCTTCTAATCATTGTCACTTATTTTCTGACAATAACGTTGATCGTATCATCATCCATCGCCACCGAAGCTAGTGGAAACCACCACTGCTAGGGTTTTCAGAGGTTGGCTGCTAGGTGTACGCAGAGGAAAGAGGAGAAGCTAGGGTTCTCTCTCTCTTTCTCTCTCTCTCTCTCTCTCTCTCCTCGAGTCAACATCCCGCGAGAGAGTACATTTGTCTTATTTTAAAATGGCACTTATAAAATAGGATTAGAGTTTAGAAATATTAGTAGGGAGACTAAATTTTTTAGAAGTCTTTCAAATAAGGCTAGTAATTAATTAACCTTAACATTGAATCATATATAACATAATATTTTAATTATTTAGTATAAATTAAATTTTTATTTTTTTATTCATGTTGAGATAGTTAACTTAAAAGTGATATAAAATTAATATTTAGTTTTTTTATTAATTAATATTAACGAATTTTAAAACTTTTCCATTATGCTATACTTGAAACTTAAATTAGGATATAAAAATAAAAAACAAAAGAAAGAACAAAAAATTATGTAAAAAAATATTTATTAAAAAAATTAATTAATAACTAGTATGTACTCAGTATTGTTTGTTACCGGTTGATTTGAACCAGTATTATCCAATACGATCGAGACAAGTCAATATAAACTAGTATTTTAACGTGGGACAGGACTAGTTATAGTTCAATGGGGACACTGATCCCCATTAAAAATTTTAGAATACCTTTATTATCTTTATTTTTGTTATATTTAATATATGAAAGAAGATAATATATTGCCAATTAAGGTTTGCCCCCACTAAAAATGTAAAAATACATTTAGTACTTTTATATTTTTATATTTCTCTCATATTATTGTATTTGTGCCCACACTAAAAATATAAAAATACATATGCTATGCTTATATTTTGTATTTTTATTATATTATTTTATTTGTGACCTTATAAAATTATTCTATACCCTTAAATGTACATATAAAAAATGAAATTTATTTTTTCATTTTTTTACTTTATTTTTGTCTCTCTTTTTTCAACTTTCTCTTTTTTTGAACTCAAATTAAACTCATCATGATCAATTATAAAATATACTTTTTAAGTTATTATAAATATCTAAGTTTGAAATATATTTGTAAAAATATGCATGCGATATAAATTTTTGTACTTTACTAATGAATGTTTAAAATTTATATTTATTAATTGTGAAAAAAAGTATCATTGTGCTTGATTGTGAAAAAATTATTGTGCTTGAAGTTATGCCTCACTGTATTAAATTTTTTGATGCATCGATACGAAATTAAGTAACTAACATACTAATTTTGTTCCAAAATAATATGTACAACCAGTACCATATAGAATTCATGACTATGGTACTGGTTGATTTCAAAAAATTGTGCATTAGAATGAGCTTCTTAAATCATGAGTTATGAAACATGACAGTTAGCCCTAGAATATGCAAAAGTTGCACTATGCTCCCCTAATTCTTATGAATGTGGAATAATTACATACACACTATTAGAAAGTTGTCTAAATTACATAGCATACCTATTTTATCCTTATGAGAAGATATTTGTTAAAAAGTCAATGAAGTTACTTTAAAGATCAACTATTTCTCTCATATTCCCCTACCCTACACAATTTTATGACCGTGGAATAATTACGTACATACTATTAGAAAGTTATGAGTGTTTAAATTATATAACGTGCCTAACTTACCCTTATGAAAGGACATTTGGTCAAAAGTCAACAAAATTACTTTAAAGAATATCTCAAAAAAATCAGCTCTTTCTCCCTTATTGCCCTTTCATGTCTTAAACGCTATAACAATCATCCATTTTAGCTCAAATTTTATTTGAGTTGGGTTAAACTTTTAATCTATGTTCTGAAGAATGTAGATTATTCACATCAATTTGACTTTTTAATATGTTCTGAAGAATGTAGATTTGCACAAATTTAATTAATTTTAAATTCGACTAATATAAGTAGACTTAGATTTGGTCTCTATTTTTCTCTTATAAATATAATTGTATGTTTAGATAATTTATGTGTGTAAGTTGTTTGAGAGATAAAATTTGTGAGAGTCGAGCGATTTGTAATCATTTCTCCATATATTAAATTCCGCTATCCATAGACGTAGGCAAATTGCCGAATCATGTAAAATCTGTCTCTGTGGTTTGTTTATGATTATTCTAAGCTCTTTTTGCAAATATTTTTGTAATCTCTTCTCCATATATTGAATTTTGTCACTCGTGGACGTAGACAAATTGCTGAACCACGTAAAAGCTGCCTTTGTGGTTGTTTATGATTATTTTTTGCTATTTTTTGCAGAATAAGTGGTATCAGAACTTTGGTTAAAACAGATCTTTTGCTCTTTGTCTAGAATTTGAATTGATCAAAAATAGCTTTTGAATATATTAGAAGTTTTATCTCGTTAAGACGATTCTAATGATATTTTATACGTTAAAATCAGAATTCGAATGCATCATCAAACGTCGTTTAAGTCTCTACATGTATTTTGAATGCAACCAACGTGCCCTCATTTGGTATTTAAAATATGTTACGCAAAGAAGAACGTCACGCACGCTGAGGTTGACTTGAGCTTTTGGCATGTGCATCTTCAGCATTGAGACTCAATCGGTTCATCTAAACTTCTTTAGTAAGGTTTAATTTAGAATTTTGTTTCGGTTCAGATTTATTTTGGAACTTTTTTGATTAGTTTATATTGGTTACCACAGTTTTTGCCGTTTTGGATTTAACACTAACTTCAGATTTGCACAGTTTGGATTCTAATTTTATTTTATTTTTCTTGCTATATTAGAGCATAAAAGTGATTCTTTTAGTCGTTTTCAAGCAATAAACATTAGTTGTGGTGGAACTCGAGAATTTTGATAGTCGATTCTGCTCAGGGTTTTGTTTGTTGGGTTCAGATTGTTTATTTGTATATTTGATTTATATTCGAATGATCGTCTATTTGAATTTTCTAAAAAAGTCAAAGGTTTAAAGGCTTTTGTAGCAGATATAGTCTGTTTTGTTCGTCTAGAAGAATCTATTTTGTTTATCATGAGGAGTTTGATCTTCAAATAGAGTTTGTTCTTAGATGAAATTTGTCATCAGATGAAATTTGTCAATAGATGAGTTTTGTGTCGGTTATCCAGTTACATTTGTTGGTGGAAAATATGTTAACGGTTTGGATGACAAGATGTGTCATTTGAGTCAAATTTCAATATAGTTTTGACTTGACAAGATTTGATAATTTGAGTAGCCGTTCTACCTGGTTCATATTTGGTTTAGACGTAATCTGTACATTTATTCGTATTTTGTTTAATTTTGAAATTTGGCACCTCTAGATGCATTTAGCGTCTTAAGATGCATTTCGAGGCAGCATTAATTTGTCAATATATGTCTTATTTGAGATTTTGATCACCCCATGTGAATTTGACGCCACAAAACACATTTAGATGCAGAGTTTATCAGCTCATTTGTGTGATTCAGAAATTTGAGCACTTTTAGTGCATTTGGCGTGGCATATTGATTTGTTTGAAAGATGGATTCTTACTAAGGTGGAGATTGTTAGAAATTTTTGCTCAAATCCTATTTGAGTTGGGTTAGACTTCTAGTTTATCATGTTACTAAATTTTATTTACATCAATTTAATTTTTTTGAAGAGTTTTGAATAATGTAGATTTGCACAAGTTTGATTAGTTTTGAACTCGACTAGCACAAATAAACTTAGATTTGGTCTTTGTTTCTCTCCTATAAATATGATTGTATGTTCAGATAATTAGTATGTATAAGTTGTTTGAGAGATAGAATTTATAAGAGTTGAGCGATTTGTAATCGTTTTTTCATTTATTGAATTCTGTCACCCGTTGACATAAATAAATTGCCGAACTATGTAAAATCTGTCTCTGTTGTTTGTTTATGATTATTTTGGACCATTCTTACACAACAGTATCAAATTAATTAAATGAGAGAACACGCATAATGAAAATATTTTCTTTCAACTTAATACGGGAGTGTAACAAAATCTAAGGAAAATAGAAATGTCAAATGCTTAAACAAAATATATTGATAGTAGATAAGTTGATTTTTTTTTTAGGTAAGCTGAAAACATTTTAAGGAAAACCAACCGTACTATAACAAACGTATATAATTAAGAAAAGCACTTGGAGCAAGAAGAACAACAATTTACATTATTTAAATCTTTGATGGAAGAGGCAACACCCACACTCACAAAACATGAAGTGTATCTTACATATCAGAATGGGCCAACACCACACAAATTAAAATAGTAAAGCACTTCATGCATCATAATTAACATGTACATATAGGCATACACACACTGTCAATTCTATTCAATACGCATTGTGAGGGACCATCACGGGAGAAATGAACATTACAGCTATTATCAACTAACTGACCAACTGAGATAAGACTAGTAGAAAGACCAGGAGATACAAAAACATCTTTGAAAGAAAAATTAATATCCCCAACTTTATCAATAGCTAAATGACTCCTATTAGCTATCTGAATCTGGAATGAACCATGATAAGGCCGAACATTGCAAAGAGAGTTGAACAAATTAGTCATATGATTGGATGCAGCAGAATTAACAAGCCAAGATTGAGAGGTAGTAGTACCATTACCTTAGAGCCCTAAGGCATAAAATGCAGACATAATTATCTGCTGAACCATCTCTAGAGTAAGGATGGTTGGAGCACCAGTTGTAGAAGAACCAGCAGAAGAAGAAGGACTAACCGCAGCCTGATAGGCATGGCCTGGACGGTTTTGGGGATGAATCGGACATTCTTTGATAATATGGCATGGCTTCTTGCAATAAGTGCAAAACTTCTTTGAACAATGAGCAGCAATGTGCCCATACTTCTTGCAACTGAAGCATTGAACCTTCCGCATATCCCTACCCTTGCTTTTCCCATAAGCGGCATATGCAACGGCATTAGATGTCATTTTATCTTGCTGAAAATTGACTTGTGTGGCAAGACGCTGCTCTTCTCGAATTAATTCTCCAAAACAGATATCTAATGAAGGAGAGGGATCACGGTTCATCAAATTAGACCGAATGGCTTCAAATTCAGGCCGTAATTTCATCAAAAATTGGTCTCTCTTGCTCTGTTCATGAACATCTTGAACAGCAGAGAGAGATGCCTCTGGCACCTCAGCATAAACCATGTCAGCAAATTCACTCCATAAGTTCTAAAATCCAGAAAAATGATCTTGAATGGAAAGATCACCCTAAGTATAATTGGCAATCTCATATTCCAACTAAAAACGGCAAGCTGTGTTGTCCTGATTATAAACCTTTTTTAAAAAATTTCACATACTTTTAGCACACTTGTAAGGCCTCAAATATAAAACAATATGAGAATCAATAGATCCTAAGATCCATGACATTACTCAAGCATCTTTGACCTTCAACTGAGCCAATTTAGACATCTCAGTTGGAGCCGGGTCACTTCCATCAATATGACCCCATAACTCTTTGCCCATAACAAACAGTTGAAACTGAAATTCTTAAGCAGAATAATTTTTGCCAGTAAATTGGACCCCAAGAAATTCGTTTGTAGACATGATAAATCACAAACACCAAAAAAATAACACAAGCTTAACCAAAACAAAACAGTAACACAAACTCACAAGTAAAGGCATGAGAACCAAGAAAGCAGAAGACCAGAAATCGCGAGCCTCACGAGAACCAGAGAGAGCCAGAAAGTTGCAACCTGAGTTGTCGCGAACCAGAGACGATGACCAAAAAACAAGGATCAGCGCAACCAAGAAGGCTGCCGACTTGAACAAGGGAACCAAGAACCAGAGTCGCCGGAGGTCAGCGAGGTCGTCAGAGGGCTGAGATGAGATCGTCGAAAGCCAGAGATGCTGTGAGAGCTAGGGTTCGTGTACTAGAAAACCAGAGAACAAGAAGACGAAGGCGCCGGCGCTAGTACCAGAAAGTTGCAACCGAAGAGAACTAGAAACCAAAGTCGCTGACGAGAACCAACACCAGCGAGAACCAGAACCGATGAGCACCAGGATCAACATGACCACTGAGATCGCCTTTGAGAATGAGAGAACCAAACAAAAGAACCCACCAGAGTTGCCGACGTGAGTACGCGACACCAACAGAGGGACGAGTAGGGTTTTGTTTACAGGTTTGGCTCTGATACCATATCAATTTTATTCAATACCCATTGTGAGGGTTCTTTTCCCATTATATAGCAATATTGGAGCTAATTACATGGCTGATTTTCTGCAATTACAGCAAGCATATGGAAGCTAATATATACAAGTAATCACAATATACAACAAAAGAATTATTACCATAAATAGATACTAGATACGCTAAATAATCTGCTGACTAACACACACAAATGCTTCAAATAAATGGAAACAACAACATAATCTCTATATATATGGCACAAAATGACAAGACCCTGAATCAATGATAACGAAAGAGCAACAAGAACATAATTGCAGCACCGATCAAGGCCATTAGTTTTAGGGATGGAATGGAGAAAACGTTTACAACAAAGGCAAGGATAAAATATAACAACTAATCGGGGTGAATACCACATTGTACTTTTGACCAATAAATAAGCAGGTTATTTTTTGTCTCTTAATCACTCAATAAAAATGAGTCATCATATATTTATTGTAAAATTTATTATCATAATATTAAATAAACGTATGAATAATTACTCATCCATCCCTCCATTCGATAAATTTATAATGATTTAGGGTGATTGGTAGACGATGAGCAATTAGTCCATGTTCTCGAAGCGAGTTCATTTAGTATTCTAACTTTATAATTATTAGTGTATTTAATTGGGCGCATGTCTCAAAATAAGCTTGTTATTGTAGAATAACTTTAAAAAAAATTAAACTTCAAATTTCTTTCTTCTAACTTTGTCAAGTATAAAAAATTTAACAATTTTGTTTCTTTAAGGTAAGTGTTCTTTTTCGGATGAGCTCCTATCTTTACTCTTAATTCTTCACACCTTAGAGTGGAGCAATAATGATTATCCAAACCGTTCATCTCATAGAATTCTTAAAATTTATCGATATTCGATCAAATTAAATCTTTGCATAGATAATATATATTATTTACAAGATCTACAAAAAAAAGTAATATGAATCATTGCTATATGTTCACTTCAAACCCATAAAAGGAAGTCTCAAATGTATATGTCGAGTAAATTCAAGTACTATTATATTACTATTTTTTTATTTTAACTATTTTTTTGGTGATAAAGAATTTTAACCGATTCAACTTAGCATTCATAATGAAATTTTATAAACAAACCCTAAATACAGCAAGCATGCAAACCATGCATATTGAGTAAAAAATTCAAAAAATTAGTGATCAGTTCAATTTATATGCCGTTTATTATTTTTCATCAAGTATAAAATTTTTTGACGAGTAAGACCTATCCTCATAAAAGTTTTAACGCGCAAATTTCTTTTGAGATAAAAATACCCTAAAATAGATAAATTTAGCTATTTTTTTTTGAAAGCACGTGTAAATAACACAAATAAATTTATCTACTTTATTAAAAACATGTATAAAAAATACATATAAATTTATCTGTACATTTTCAAAACACGTATAAAGAACACATAATTTATTTGTTTACATTATCTGTGTTAATATGCAAATAGATAAATTTATCTATTATGCATAAATAAACAGACAGATAAATTTATCTGTTTATATTATCTATGTTAATATATAAACAGATAAATTTATCTGTTTGTTATGCAAAATAAATAAATTTATTTATTTGTAAGATAATTTCGAGAAAAATCACGCAATTGAATCATGCGTTAAAATTTTTATTGATAGATCTTACTCGTTAAATTTTTTTTTTTTTTAACATTTTGCTGAAATTCCCTAAAAAATTCCAGTGTTTTTTTTATCTCAGTGAGCATCAAACATGAAAACTCCAAAAACTCATCATAGTGAAGATTAAATGTTCAACACCTTGACCATCAGGCCACCCATTTAAGGTTAACGTTACTGCTTTATTTGCCTAATGCTATTTCGCGACAACTAATTATTTTCCGCAGTTGCATATTAAAACACAGGATATCAAAAGTATTAAGAGGCATTTTTGCCAAATTTGGTAGAAGCACATGATATAAAATGATCGTTTTTCTCCATATCTCTCGATTATATTGATTGAATACGAGAGTTGAAGATCAACCAAAATGGCACAAGCCTTCTGTTTGTTTTCTTTCATTTTTCCTTTGTTCAAGTGCATAACAAAACTGCATTCTTGTTGGAAACACTGCCAACTTTAACAGCATAGTATGATAAAGATCAACCAATACAAATCACTTGGAAACCATCTGAACAGATGTGATCCAACCAAGATGAGCACATTTCACATATTACAGAACATCAAACCTGCTAGAGGGGCCCCAAAAAAAAAGAGTTCCATATACTCATGATTCATGCGCTACAATCACAGCAGTATTTAGTTGCAAAACTTTAAAACTTGCAAAGTTACATGCCCGATACTGTATGTACAAACAAAATCCCTGAACCAATGCCCCACATCTGTTTAATCTTGCAACGTCAATAATCCAATACTATCATTAGCAAACCTTTGCTCACACTGGGGTATCAACTAATACCTTGGATACCAAAACATACCTTTAATGCCCTCTGGGTCAGGT
>JAOTRH010221089.1:0-41401 GCA_034768845.1 Heliamphora exappendiculata
GCTGACAAGTTTGCTGCTGATGCCAATAGCAAGGTTAGTATCATTTTTGTTTTCAAAGTAAACAAATATTATGATAACACGATGAAAAGTAGTTTAGAATGAAATCCAACCTGACATGGCCTTCAATGCTAAGAGGTTTAAAATTTGATCTGGTACTTATTACTTTCAAACAAGCTAAGTCGGTTGGGGAGAAATAGAGGTTAATCTGATTTGCATGGTTTTGGTTGTCAGCGATTAAGTGAATACTTTATTTGATAATTCCTGGTTGTAAAGCAGTGTTAAATGTGTCTTGTAGATTGTCCCAGCATCTGGTATCCCTGATGGTTGGATGGGATTGGACATTGGACCTGATTCCATCAAGGCCTTTGGTGAAGCCTTGGATACCACCAAAACTGTTATTTGGAATGGACCTATGGGCGTGTTTGAGTTCGACAAATTTGCCGCAGGAACAGAGGTATAGAATACAATCTACTTGCTCTTTTAAAGGTAGCATTAGCATCAGTCTTTGTATGTAATGGTAAACCCTCGACTTACAGAGATTTGCAAACCACTTTCCACACTTTATGGTGCTACACTCCGTAATACAGTACTGCATTAGTATTACTGAGAGGGACATGTTTAAAATTTCTACGAACAGGCCATCGCCAAGAAATTGGCAGAACTTAGCAGCAAGGGGGTGACGACAATAATTGGGGGAGGTGATTCTGTTGCAGCTGTGGAGAAGGCTGGTCTTGCGGACAAGATGAGCCATATATCAACTGGAGGTGGTGCCAGCTTGGAACTTCTGGAGGGGAAAACACTACCCGGAGTTCTTGCCCTCGACGATGCTTGAGCTTTGTTTTGGCTCAGTGTCTTGGTTCCTTTCCTGTTTTGATGCCTGTTGTCTGGGGTTTTGACCAGAGCGGATTCAAATTATAATAGGACTGAACTTGTAGAGCTATTAGGAGATCAATCTTGAATAAGTGGATTCCAGTGGGAATTTGTTTATCTGCGTTTCCAGGCAATGGGGTTTTTTTTTTTCCCTCTTTCCTTGTGGGGGATTTGTTCTTATGTAGGTCATTGTTTTTTGTCTTCCCCCCAGTCTTTCTAGTAGTATGTTGATTTCCGGCTGGAAGGGTGCATAAAAACCTGATAGAATGAGTGAGAGAAGTGGTGAAGCCTACATGTAACATTTGTTATACCATTCCAAACTTGTGGCTTTATAGTTTGTTTAGACTTCATTACTTGCAGCTTTCAACGGAATTTTTAGTGTAAGATTTATTTTTTGAGAATTGATGAATTAGGTAGACAGCCATCAAGCAACCTCCACCATAGTCCATCCACAGGATCACTAGGTCCATGAAAGTTCTCAACTCCTGTAAGTTCCTCACTGTATTATGTCTTAACCATCTCAACCGAGCTAGGTACACTGAAACCAACCAAGGAACCAAGCACATACCGAGACAAAGATTGAGACTCTTGGAAGGTAGAGTTTTTATTGCCTACCAAGAATCTCAATCTTTTGTAAAAACTTGGCCTACCAAGAGTCTCAATTTTTAGCGGTCTGTGGATGGTTCTGTAATTGGATTCCGTGCAAGTAGTCCATTTTGTAACCATCCTGTGCAGTGTGCCAGTAGTTTTGTACAGGGAACTCTGCACTGATGGTAATGTCAGGACTTGGGGTTCCGCTCAATTGTCTGGAAATAAATAGAAAATAAGGAGAAGTTCAAAGTTTTATTTTTGTATTTTTTTATGGCTGGAAAATTGTGAGATCCTATTTATAACTATCTATTAATTTTTCCAGCATTTCTAAGAGTCTTTTTGAATGAGGTCTAATATTTTCGTCTCCAACCAATATACAATAAACAATCTTGCTAGCTATACTTAGCAATTTATAGCTTGCAATAATACAGAGAAGCCAGAACTTTTTTGATTTTTCTCTCAAATGTTGTATTGTACCAAAAAAAAAAACAATTTTGTTAGCTATATTTTGTTAGCAATCTATAGATTCTATACGATGCTTTGAAATTTGTATTTATAATCAATTTTTATGTTTTACATTATAGTTAGTATTTGCTTATCTACTTTATAGTTAGTATTTGCTTATTTACTTTTTAGGTCCATGATGCAAAAGAAAGTACAAGGAATTGTATGGATTATTTCCATTTGGATATTATTAGAATGAGTTAAGGCACAAACCAAAATGGAAAGAGGAATTTGAAAAGAAGAAACAAAAAACTAAATAGTTTGTGATTCTTAGAGCATCTCCTTTTACACTGAATTTGATTAATTCAGGGGAGAGAATACTTTGCGGAAATTAAAATTTGTAGACTTGAAAGACCACCCGGAAAGAAGGCAAAAAATGAGCGAATAAAGAGAAAAAAAAAAAAAAAAAAGGAGCAAAAAAATGTGGTAAAAACGGTACAAGTTCTCTTCTCGTTATTTTACTACAAGTTATGAAGGAAGGGAAAAGACAAGTTAATGAATGCTAGAAAGAAATGCTTGAAAAATTCCATCTTCGAGAGTAAGAGAAACTCTAACGAAATGCGAAAAAGATCCAAATGGGACAATTGAAGGATGAAGGTAGAATTATGTCCATAGATACGAGTGAGATGCCTCCATTGCAAACATAATAAATTCGTTGTCGCCAAGTAAAATTCTTGAAAATGAGTTACATTTATTGATTTTATAAATATGGTATTTAGTTTACAAAAGTTTTGTTTATAAGAAAAAAAATTTTAAGTCAAAAAACTTGTCTTAAAGTGATTTTAAGCTAAAAGAGCTTTAAATAAAAAAATTTATTATAATCTTTTAAAATTTATTTTTGTATAATTTTATATTCAATATAGATTTTATTTCATAAATTTTGACAAGTAAATTTTAAATATATAATTTTTATAAAAAATAAATGTGTATAATAAATTTTATGATATTTTTTAAAAAATATATAAAATTATGTTATGTAAAAAAAGCTAAAAGGCTTTGAATTTCCAAGTGAGAATTTTGGCTTTTTTTAGCTTTAAACCCAAAAATTCATAAAAGATGACAATAAGTCAAAATAAACAAATAAGTTAAATTTTATATTATTTATTTTTATCTTTAAGTGAATTTGTTTTATCTTTCAATCAAAAATTTTTATTTTTTATTTTTAGGGAAAATAAAAAATTTTAAATAAAAAACGAAAAAAGTGCAAAAAAGACGCCCTACATGGACTTGATCTAGCGGCGAACAAAATGTGAAAACAAAAAACGGAAGAGGAGAAGCGTGAAAGCTTTTAAGCTAACGGCGAAGCGATCGCGATGGGACTCGAACCCACAATCTCCCGCTCCGGAGGCGAGCGCCTTATCCATTAGGCCACGCGATCAGTGATGTGTTACGTGGATGTGCTACAAATAATACCGTTTTCATGGAGAGATGACGGTTAACATTTGGATCAAAAGCTCCAAAATCCTATCAAATAGACGCTAAATGAATTGATAGAAGAACAAGTACGTGCACAACCATAATTTTTATGAATTTTGATTTTACTCCGTCTATGTGCATAACAAGAGGCGTACAATAATTCCAGCAAAATTATATTGTGCTCATCTATTTTTCAAGACTTTGAGATTTTTAGATTCAAGCACTTGATCGGAAGACGCTTAGTGAAAGGCATACATAGTCCCAAATAAATTATTTGGCAAAAGATTTCTCATCATCCAAAAAAGGAAAGGAAAAAAGAAATACAGAAGCAAACGCCCACATATTATCAACAAAATGAAGTAGTCCATCAGGGATTTTGATGCAAGCAATTGGGTTTTATTTATTTATTTATGCTATGTTTGCAATGAAGGATTAAAAGTCCAAATTGAGTTATTAGTTCAAAATGGGTTTATTTTTCATGTTTGAATTGAAAAACTAAAAATCTGAATTGAATTATTAATCCTTCATTTTTTCTTATATGAAAGAATAAATCAATAGAAAGGGAAAATGTGAGATAATTAGTGAGAGGACTAAAAGAGACAGTTAGTGAAAGAACTATTTATCCCCCATTTCTCTATCCTTCAAACCAATCATGCCGTGATGGATACATGCCATGCCATGCCATGTAGTTAAAACATATACAATAACGTGATTTTATTCTTGTTAGATGTTGATAGCAAGGCAGCTGACCCAATTCGTGAAATGTTCAAGAAACAGATGGAGCCAAAAAGAAAATATTTGTACTAACTACTAAACAACCAAAAAGGAGATAAATTAATATTTGGTCAACACAACACAAAATTGCTACATGTACAACACAACACAACACCACAAAACAAACAAACACAGAATATTATATATAGAGCATTTCCACGTACGTTATTTAAAAAAAAAATGTATGCACCATAACACTTATTAGCTGTTCTATTTTTCAAAGAAATCTTTGATATTGTTTATCTAATCCCCTACAGGCTACAATAGTACAAGGTCCCTTCAGTGCTTCTCCTACTGGAATGCATGTATCTACAAATAAATTGGACACTAATGCTAGAAATTAAACAAAATTTGGAGGGGGCAATAGGATCTCCCTCCCATTCACGCCCCGTCAGACTGCTGCTCTGAGAATCATCTTCTCTTTGACTTCTTGTATGATTTCCCTTTCAAATCTCTCTCAATTTCTTCATCACCAATTCACCATCATATGATATGATGCACCCGGCTTTCATTTTGTGAAGGATTTGGTAAAGCAGACCAACCGTTGCTGCTCTCGGGAAGAACATCAAAGTTAGGAGATTTGTGCAATTTAACTCTTTGGGAAACAAATTTTAAGGTAATTGATACACCTGTGCCTGTGGGTCTGGGATTTCCAATCTACCGTGAAATGCAGTAAATGGGACGGAAGTTTTGGCTGTGATGATTTCTTCAGGGTGAAAAAACTGCTTTTACCTCATTGGTATGTTTTGAATTCCGATAAGAGTGAGACTGAATCAAGTACAACTATATTATTTAATCATATGAAAGAGGATTAAAATGATATTCTATTATATTCTATATTTGGAGTAAATTCATCGAACAGTTAATCCAATTCAATACACCATTTGAAGTAACAAATATAATAATACATAATATATAAAGTTTTTCAAAATATCGTTATCCAATGCATTGATTTAAAGTTAAGCATACTGATAAAATCATACACTTAATATCACATATCAAAATTATTCAAGTATATTTAAATTTTATTCAATAGGTAATATATTTCTTTTACCACTTTTAACTTGATAGATACAAACATATATGGTGTTTATTGTATAAGATTTGTGTAGCTAAATTTGGCGTCCACTCAATGCCATCCATTATATAAGCCATACCAAATTAACTACAAAATAACCACACACACCAAAAACTCCAAATATTGTAAAAGACTGAATACCTGGGGTTCTAAATCTAATCCCCTCTTATTAGAACCCCAAAACATAACCCCATAAAATTCAACATACCATTCCCCAAACATACCCCCAAAAAATTCAACATACCATTAATAGACCACCAATGAAGGCGAAAAATGGACCTTCTCTCACGGGAGATATGTATGGAAGTGGAAAGCAATAAACATTGTGAAAACCAATACTATTTCCTAGCCAGAATGCTTTCAAACCGAACAAGGTTTCAAGGTTCCACACAACTATATTGATGCTGGAAGAAATTTAAACAACAAAGCGGTAGGTGATGTAGCGGCCTGCAGTCTCACTCAGTCGAATAATTTTCACAACTTGCCCACGCTTCAGCCCATAACATCTGGCAACTGGATCGGTCACCTGAATCCGAGGTAGCTGGTGGAATTTTGAAGGAAAAAAAAACAAACAAATTGAGATATGAGTAGATGCTGACAACTGATATGAGAATCGATAACAATAATGGACATCCAAATAAGCAGAGATGCTAAACAGATTGCCAGTTCGACATCCAAATTGAATTTGGAAATAATCATTGGAACTTGCAAAACAGCAGCAAATCCAGCAGTTGGGAAGCTGAATCATTTGGCACATAAAGCACGGCATACTAACATTGATGATATCAAATCTTGCTAATCAAGAAAGCGCGTAATTGTATTTCCAGATCTGACCTGTGTTTCTTTGACTGTATATCAATCCAGCAAAGTATTCTTTTCCTCGTTTGTAAGGAGCTGGTGCTCAGGAACAAGAACATGTTCTTCGATGCTGACCAACAACTCTGCATCCTGAATCAATGAAGCCGATAATTATGGCATCAACGTCAGCAACATCCACAAGTTGTGCAGAAGATTAACCAAAAAAGATGTGGATGAACAGCCAGCTGCTACATAATAAAGCAACCATAAAAAAATAGCAGCCCGGTGCATGAACTTCCGCATGAGAGGTCTGGAAGGGTACAATATAAACAGCCTTACCCCTACATGCAGAAAGTGTGCTACTGTGATTACCTTACCGCTGCGTCAAGACCCTCCATTTATAATAAAGCAACCTAGTTTGCTATAGATGTGCGTGAAACCACG
The DNA here is from genome assembly GCA_034768845.1 of Heliamphora exappendiculata. Lineage (NCBI taxonomy): Eukaryota > Viridiplantae > Streptophyta > Magnoliopsida > Ericales > Sarraceniaceae > Heliamphora > Heliamphora exappendiculata. The sequence goes on from JAOTRH010221089.1 coordinate 6,476, forward strand.
ACGAGCATTTGATATCAACTTTCCCATTCAGTGAACTTCTCACAAGGATCTGTTGAATGAGCCTCGCATGAAAGAGGAATTTCACTAAAATGATGACAACCTATCGTTGTACTGCCAAACAAATCCACAGGAGAGAGTGACGGGTCAATAAATGATGACAAAACTTTATTGCTCTATCTAAGGGCAAACTTCACTTTGCCCCCTTCACAGTATGGGTATGTGAGAATATATTATTATTATTATTATTAATGGAATAAATATTATCTCATTAATAATAATAATAATGATATATTCTCACAGGGTCATGCGTGGATTTATTCTTTAACGCTTGCAAATGATTACACAACTCCTTGTGATTTGTGAACTAAAATGCACCATTACTTTTTCCATCCAAATTAACGGGAATTTTAATTCATGTGCCCATATAGCGAGTAAATTAATTTTTAAGACAAAAATAACATGTGCAAGCATTTAATTTTTCAAACAAAAAAGTCATTTTCTTAAACTTTCTATGTAGAGTTTCTCTCTCCTACACCTCTCCTCCCTCCCCAGCCACCAACTCCCTTCTCCCCCACTCCCCTATCCACCATGCCAACCCCAGCCCACTACCTCACCCCAACCCGCGCTACCCCACCTCTCCAACCCCTGCCCACGGCACCACCCTCACCCTATTTTTCGATTCCTCTTTCGAAAAACTTAACTGTTTAATCTCTATCTGCCATTGATTTACATTGTTCCCTTTCTCTTTACTCCACTAATTGAAGGGTTGAAGAGAAGATAGCTTAGCCTTAAAGAATAATACTAAGGTACAAAAAGAATGCTAAAGGAGAAGTAAAGAAAAGAGGGGTTTGGTTAAAGCCAAACAATTATAATTACATCAACTTTGGAACAATTCAAAATTTTCAAAACTAGGAGAATTTTCTTAACTTTGCATATTGGAGGTGGTTTTTTATTATATATGTTAGATATATATTGTATTAGTATTATTATTATATAATTATTATCTAGTATGTGTGCGTGTATGGATATAGTGGCGTTGCCTAACTTTATTATAAATAAGAGTCTTGTCTATCCTTTTGTGTACGGCTTCTCATTATTTTCTGTCTAATAACATGGTATCAGAACCTCCATGAAACCTTAGCCTCCAACAATGCCGACAACTTCCAGCCACCTCGCCGCCGATCTCCCTTCAGCCTTCCAACAACCACCCTAACAACCACCGCGACCAACCTCAGACACCCGATAGCCACTCTCGACCATTGAAACCCTGACAACCACCCACAGCCACCACCGCACCTCTGAAACCCTAGCCAAATCCATCAACAGCCATTGAAACCCCAGCCACATCACTACAGGACCTCTAAAACCGTATCCAGACACTCCAGCTAGGCTCGCCGCTCACTGTCACACACCCAGCAAGACTCGTCGGCACTCGTCGCCTCTCCAGCGAGGCTCAAAGCCTCACGTCGACTTCTCAGCGAGGCTCACAGCCTCTCGTCACGCCACTTCTGGCGCCGAAACCCACCAAAGCCATCACCTCTAGCGCCGACACCACCAAACCAATGCACAGTCGTCGCCGACAGCCACTAACGGCACCGACACCAGTTGCCGCCACCCTATCAATCGCCGAAATCCACCAAAAACCCACTAAACAATGACCAAAGTCACGGATCGTGTTCCAAAAACAATTTTCGACCATTTAAACAGTCACCGGAAACCTAGCCAAGTCGCCGAAAAAGTCGTCGGAACAGTCGCTAGAACAGTCGCGCCGATCTCAGCAGTTTTGAGGGTCTCGGAGACTGTCACAGGGTGTTTGAATCCATGAAAATAGTTTCAAGGTATGTTTGGTGGTCCATTTATGATTATTTAAAGTTGTAGTTGCGTGTGGTTCCTTGTTATTTGCTAGATTGTTATGTCAACTGAGAGTTTGATAAGAGTTGGAGACTCTCCAATGAGTGGTGAAAGACGAGTTAGTGAAACTCCAATGAGTGGTGAAAGACGGGTTCGTGAAATTCCAATGAGTACTGATAGACAAGGAATCACATATGTGTTTTCATCTTCCACACGATTAGTGGATTCGAGATTAACTGGATCACAAACATATATTTATGGAAGAAGGTCTTGCTTACAATTGAAGGCATGGAAAAGGAGGATCACTTGTTCAACGATCCACCTGAGAAAGGTTCTGATGAACACAAAAGGTGGAAGAGGGTGATGCTCGACTGCTTAGTAAGATGTTGAATTCAATGGAGCCGTCCATTGAAGTTTTGGTGGCTAATGCCTCCACTGTTCGAGATGTGTGGACTATCCTCGAGGAGACATTTTCTTCGACTAATGATTTGTCGAGACTGTATGATGTGATGCGGAGTATTTTCAGAATACAGCAAGGAGAGCGGCTTTTTTCAGATTACTTCACAGAGTTTAAGGTATTAGCTTATGAGTATGATCGTCTGGTACCTTTCACCAATCGATACGAGATTTTTAGAGAGCAGATGATGCAATTCTTGGTTGTTTGCTTCTTAGCCGGGGTGAACTCGCAACTTGACTCTGCACGTTCACATATCTTGGCTAGGTCCGATATCCCATCTTTATCTAAGGTCTTCAGACGGATGAATAGAGCAATCAGTAAAGATGAGTCTTGGGTTACTACGACTGACCAGGGTGAACATACAGCCTTAGGTGCCTTTCGTGGTCGAGGTCGTGTTGGAGGCCGTAGTGATGGCGGCCGAGGTAGAGACTATGATGGAGGACGCGGTAGAGGCCGCAGTGGACGTGACACCAGATCTTGTTACTATTGTGGAGAGCAGGGACATGTACAGAGCTCATGCTGGAAGCTGCATGGACGTCCTACATCCTCGGTAGCCAATCCCGTGGCCGAGTATGATGCTCCTCTCCCTTCTTCTGAGCGGCGGACTATAGGCATGACGCAGGAGGAATATGATCAGTTCATTCAGATGCGGATTGGGAACACAGCTGATACTCCATCAGCCACAGTTGCAGGTAATCCAGCTGTATGTATGGCCACCCCCAAATCATGAGTGATAGCTTCGGGTGCTTCTGCCCATATGACCCACTCCACATGTACTCTTTCATCTTATCAGTTGATCTCTGAACACAGCGGGGTGATGGTTGCCAATAGAGGAACGTTGGAGGTGAAAGGGCAGGGAGTAGCTTCTTTATCTCCATCTATTACACTCTCTGATATTTTACATACTCCTGCTAATCCGTTTAACTTACTATCTGTGAATCGTATTACCAGGGATCTGAAGTGCTTAGTAACTTTCTTTCTTGATCATTGTGTTTTTCAGGATCTAGCTTTAAGGAGTACTATCAGTAGAGGACATGTGGTAGGTGGTCTGTATGTGTTGGAGGAGACTTCGAATGTTGCATGCTCCGGGCTATCGTCTCAGATATTATATATACATTGTCAGCTGGGTCATTCCTCGTTGCCAAGTTTAAAGAAACTATGTCCCAGTCTCAGTCAGGTTACACAGTTAAAATGTGAGTCGTGTCGATTTGCTAAGCACTTGCGTGTGCCATATGTGTCCAATCAGAATACTAGAACTATGAGTCCTTTCTCTTTAATTCACTCAGATATTTGGGGCCCGTGTCCTATCACCTCTTTATTGGGTTTTCGGTATTTTGTGACGTTTATTGATCACTATTCTCGCATTACTTATCTTTATCTTATGAAAAAAGGATCTGAATTACCAATTGTGTTTACTGCCTTTTACAATGAAGTTCACACTCAATTTGGCACAACTGTGAAAATCCTCTGTAGTGATAATGGAGGTGAGTATGTTGGTGGTGTGTTGGGTTCATACCTGCGCACACATGAAATTATTCACCAGACATCATGCCTGACACACCTCAGCAGAATGGCGTGGCTGAGCGAAAGAATAGACATCTCCTGAAAACTGCTCGTGCCTTGATGTTTCAGATGTGAGTTCCCAAAGTATTCTGGGAAGAAGCTGTGATGACCGCATGTTATCTTATTAATAGATTGCCCTCCTCTGTCCTACATGGTGCTACACCCTGGTTCGTTTTATTTCCTCAGCAGATTCCTTTTACTTTACCACTAAACATATTTGGTTGTGTCTGTTATGTGAGAGATACAAGGCCAAAGGTGACAAAGTTGGATACTCGCGCACTAAAGTGTATCTTCATGGAATATCCTAAAACTCAAAAAGGATATAGATGTTATAGTCCTGACTTGTGACGCTTTATTATTTCCCGAGATGTGATGTTTGTTGAATCTACTCCATTCTATGGCTCGGATACTCCACCTGTCTCCTGTGTTGATGATGGTTTAAATCAAATTTTGCTATATCAGTCCTCTCCTGATTTACCAATGGCATCGTCTCCTGTGACTAGTTCCCCGGTTGATATTTCCGAGGAATCTTCACCTACTGTCTCCAAGGCACCTGTTCTTTCATCATCTTCCGACTCCTCAGTGTCACCAGGCTCCACCACCTCTCCTCTACTCAAGTCAGTATCTCCTCAGCCAGATCCAACCTCTGATCAGGTAAGTGACCCTCCTATTGTTTTACACAAATCTTATCGTACTTGTCGAGATCATCCCTTATATACTACTTCCTATCATGGTTTACCTGCTACTGTCCAGCATGGTATTAATACTCTTGATCAGCATAAGTTGCCTTGCTCTGTTGTCGATACTCTTTCTCATTCAGGTTGGTGCAAGACTATGCTTGAGGAAATGAATGCTCTTGAGGCTAATAATACTTGGGACTTGGTAAGTCTTCCTCCGGGGAAGACTGTGATCGGCTATAAGTGGGTCTATGCAGTCAAACTTCGTTCTGATGGCTCCCTTGAGCGGTTGAAGGCTCATTTAGTGGCCAAAAGTTATGCTTAAACCAATGGCCTTGACTACTTTGATACTTTTTTTCCTGTTGCCAAGATGACCTCTGTTTGTCTATTTTTCTCGTTGGCTGCTTCTCATCAGTGGCCCTTATATCAACTTGATGTGAAGGATACCTTCCTCCATGGTGATTTGGAGGAAGAGGTTTATATGGAGCAACCACTCGGCTTTGTTGCTCAGGGGGGGTCCCCTAGTCATGTATGTCGATTAAAGCGCTCTTTATATGGGCTAAAGAAGTCTCCCAGGGCTTGGTTTGGCCATTTCAGTTCTGTGGTACAAGAGTTTGGTCTTCAGCAATCTGCAAAGGATCATACTGTATTCTTTCGGCATACCTCAACAGGATGCATATTACTCGTCGTCTATGTGGATGACATTGTTATTACTGGTGGAGGGATTGTTGCGCTTAAATCATTCCTGGGCACTAAGTTTCAGACAAAAGATCTGGGTGAACTTCAATATTTCCTAGGCATGGAAGTAACCAGGAATAAGAAAGGTGTATTCATTTCCCAGCGGAAATATGTTTTTGACATTCTGAAGCGTGCATGATATATAAATGCTAAAGGAGTGGATTCACCTATGGAAACTAATGTCAAATTAGAACCCAAGGAAGGAGTGCCTCTTTCTTATACTGACCAGTATCGCCGTACAGTGGGACAACTGAATTATCTTACTACTATGACTCGTCCAGATATTGCTTATCCAGTGAGTGTAATAAGTCAGTTTTTGTCTGATTCTCGTGTTTTCCATTGGCAAGCGGTATTACGCATCCTTCGGTACTTGCACAAAAACCCAAGAAAGGGTATCCAGTTTTCTAATCATGGTCATATAGGAATGGAATGGTACTCTGATGCTGATTAGGCTGGATGTACATTTGGCAGGAGATTCACATCTGGTTACTCTGTCTTTGTTGGTGGGAATTTGGTTTCCTAGAAGAGTAAGAAGCAGACTGTGGTTTCCCGGTATAGTGCTGAGACCGAATACCGAGCCATGATTTTAGCGATTGCTGAGATTATGTGGCTACAGCAGATTTTAACAGAGTTACACTTTCCTATTCGAGGATCTACTAGACTCTGGGTTAATAATATCTCAGCTATTTATATTGCCATAAACCCAGTATTTCATGAGAACTAAGCACATTGAGGTTGACTGCCATTTTTTCCGTACAGAATATCAGAAATGCGTTGTTACTTTTGGGTAAGTTCCTACAGGGGACCAGGTGGCAGATATTTTCACTAAATCTCTACCAGGTCCGCGTATTTCCTATTTATGTAACAAGCTGGGCATAGTAGATATATATACTCAAGCTTGAAGGGGGGTGTTAGATATATATTGTATTAGTATTATTATTATATAATTATTATCCAGTATGTGTGCGTGTATGGATGTAGTGGTGTTGCCTAACTTTATTATAAATAAGAGTCTTGCCTATCCTTTTGTGTACGACTTCTCATTATTTTCTGTCTAATAACAATATATACATATGTATACATGTATCTATATGTATGTATGCATATGTATGTGTCTCTCTGTGTGTGTATGTGTATATATATATACACACACACACACACACATATATATATATAGAAGAGGACATTATGGCCAATGTACATATGGTAATGGTGCATTTTAATCCATAAGCCATATAAAGTTAAGTGGTTATTCCAAACATCATGGGGTAAATCCTACATGGCCCATACCACAAGGGGCAGAGTGAAATTTGCACTTTACCTAATAACTGGTTAATATATGGCAAGTGAAGTATATAAAAAGAACAGTTGAATTGCAAAATAGTGAATTAGAGTTAGAAAAAGAAGAAGAAGAATAAGAGTAAGAGAGAAACTAGAGAGGGAGAATAATTGATAGTTAGGGTGAGAATCAAGATACTTGAAAATAGCCTCTACACCCCACAATCTCTGTTATCAGAATCGTACGATTCCCAATAGATAACATATGACTTGGCTCGATACATCTAGCAATCGATCCGTATCGGTGGGGTGAATCGACGAAAGCAAGAATAGTAGAATTCATGATACGTATCACACGATTCGATACAATTTAGTTCGATACACTAAGGAATCGATTTGACACCAAGCAAGTCTCGATTCTTGTTTCTTCTAATTTATAATTTTATATTCTAGAGACTTGTCCCACATCACTTTTCTAAGCCACCCAACCTTATTTATATATTCTAGAGGCCTCTCTACCAATTCCTAATTGGCTTAGATTGGATGGTTATAAATACTAACATGGTATGATTGGTATCAAAGTTGTGTTGGGAGGTTCCACGAGCCAAGTTTTTACCCAGGGTCTATTTCATTTATTGCATTAATTTTTCTATCATCTTCACATGCAACTGAGTGGGTTGGATGTGATTTCTATCATCTTTATTGCATTAGAGACATATTTCACATCTCTTCTTTAAACTATTCAAGTTTGATTTATATAATTTAAAGACCTCTTCACCCTTTGCCAATTGATTGGGTTGGATGCCCCCAAATCCAAAAATCTATCTACAAATTGTCATAAATTCTAACACAAGTAATAATGCAATATAGGATCACTAATCATGATAAAGCTCAGACCCACATCTCTTGCTCCAGATGCAAGCGTCTTACCTATTACACTATGTGCTCATCATTCAAAACAAGTTTTTCATTGATTTATTATTAAACTTTTCATATTTATAATACATCTTTAATATCTAAATATTTAGATATATATATTTTTTATGTATTTTAGTAATTATAACTGAATCTTAACGATTCACGATTCGATTTGATTCTCGATTCGAGGAAAGGTAATTTCGATTCATGATTTGATTCTCGATTTAACAACTATGCCTACAACACATATATATGAGTCACACATACAGAATTGCAAAACTATTCAGTTAAATATAAAAGAAATAAACTCGAAAACTCTCCCTTAAGCTGGAGTATAGAGATCAAACATGCCAGAGAGAAATATCGGAAATAAAGAAAAAACCAACAGTTTGGTGAGAACATCAGCCAATTGATTCTCTGAGCGGACAAAGGGAGTTGCAATTTGCTTCGTCATCGATAAGTCTCAAATAAAGTGACAGTCAACCTTAATATGCTTAGTACACTAATGAAACACATGATTATTAGCAATAAATATGGATGTTTGATTATCACACAATATTTCCATATGACGAAAAGACGTGATGCCGAAGTCTTGAAGAAGATAACGGACCCACAATATTTCAGAGGCAGTATGAGCCATAGCACGATACTAGGCTTCAACACTTGAACGGGTAATAACAGTATGTTTCTTACTACGCCAAGTGACAAGATTACCGCCAACAAAGGTAAAATAGCAGAGGTGGACCGTCTATCAAGGCAACTACTGTAGACACCCCAATTTGACCCCGCCAATTTTAGGTTAGCCCGGGTGTATCCGATGATGAAATCAAGTGGAATGGTGCTTCTGAACGATCCTCGAAAAGTGATCCAAGCTCAGTGTTCGAATTCAATGATCAAAACCTTCAAACTAGTGAACCTACATTGTTCAAACTTTGAACCGCCACCTTTGTTTATTGCAACCGTTATAAGAACCTCTTGGAAACCCTAACCAAAGTAACGATCGCCGTTTTTTAACCTTGTGGTCGTCAGCTTCATTGTGGCAACCGTCATAAGAAACCTTTGGAAGCTCTAAATTTGTGGCGACCGCCAACTCCATACCTGGCGACCGCCAACTTCAAAAGACCTGACATGTCCCAAAACGTGCCAACATCTCATTAGTTGATAAACTCTATAAATACCGTACCTCTAGTACGATTTTGGGAGGACAATTCTAATGTCGGAATTCTGACGGGTTGAAGAGCGAGAGAATTCTGATACCGGCATCCTACCGGAGTACCGAGGGGGGACATTTACTGACACCGATACCCTGTTAGATTCTCAACTCACTCCTACACTTGGATTGAAGTATTGCCCGAGGATTGGACTGCTGGTCACCATCCCCCGACTTGAGGATACCCCAGATAGTAGCGATTCAGGTATTCTGTTTGGATTTCCGGCCTTTCTTTCTCCACTTTCTCTCTTTTGGAGTGGCCGGGTTAATTTCAATTTTTTATTTTGCACGTTCCATTTGAATCATTTACATAATTTACTTGATTAAATTGTGAGTACTTAAATTAGTTATAATGAGCACGATTAGTTTAAGTTAATTCGGTTAATTTTCATTGAAATCAAAGTAATCTTAACTATTATTTTTGTTCACATTGCACACTTGCATTTTGATTACTTTTGAAAATTCATCAAAATACTGCAAATACACTTGATGATCACGATTTTCAATATCGTGATTGCTATATTCAGGCACTTATATTTGTACGGTTATAATCATCGATATTACACCCGTATCTTATATTTTCTAATTAGGAAATGGCTATTACATTTCTATGTAGTGGTCATTACCTTTGTAGCTTAATTTTTGTACCAATTAGACTTTTTATTCCTTTGTAGTATTTTGTTTGTTATTAGCGTGAGATTTACTTTAGATCTTTTGGTATGGTTAGGATTAGAAATTTTAGAATACATTTCTTTTAAAAACCATGTTATGTTTAGAATATTATATGCAAGTTTTCGTCGTATTTTCTTCAATTACAATTTTTTGATTTAGAGAATTTTGGAGCATATTTCTTTACTTAACATCATGTTTAGAATAATTAGGTTATTTGACAATATTATAAGCAATTCATGTTCATTTTTTGTGTGTTTAGAATTTAGTAAATTTTGGAGTATATCTTTCCTTTTTATTTAAAATCATGTTATGTTTAGATTATTTGGTAATATCGCATGCGGTTTGCTCAATGTATCCTTTAGTTAGATTTTGCATGATTAAGACTTAAGCTCCCTTTTTACACTTAGTTGTTATTTCGGTGTGTTAAATATCTAGATTATGTATTTTCGATATTTGATTTTGAATGTTATCTCTTTACCCCAATTTTTTATATTTGCATACATTTGAGAAATCTCATTAAGAACTAATGATGATTAGTAAAGGTCAATCTCGCGGTTGGGCGAATGGGGTGCCTAACACCTTTTTAGATTTGTACCTTAGCCCCTGGACCCTTGTCTTTTTTTATTACCGTTGAAAGATTAGTGGCCTATTTTGTCTTTCTTGATTTTTCTCAAAAATCAAGTGGCGACTCCATTTTTCAATAAAAGGGTTTTCAAATTTTTGGTTTTCAAGGTGTTAGAACATTTTTCAAACAACTCTTGAATTTTCTATTTTTGAACCAAAAAATCCAAAATCCCAGGACCACAACTACCCGCCCAATCAGCATCACTAAAACCAATGACAAACAAATGATTCGAAAGACGATATAACAATTTACGGCTCGGGGCACATTTCAAGTAACGAAGAATACAACAAACAACATCAAAGTGCGACTGACGAGAAGTATGCATAAACTGACTAACAACACCAACATGGTGATATCAGGACGAGCAACCGTGAGATAGATTAACTTCTCAACAAGCCATCGATAACGACCAACATTTAGAAATGATTCTCCCTGTTCAGCATCGACCTTAATAGTAGAATCCATAACTGTATCAATCGGATGAGCACCAAGCAACCCAATCTCAGAGAGAAAATCAAGATTATACTTACGTTGGGATAAAGAGATACCTCAAGAAGAGCGGGCAACCTCAATTCCAAGAAAGTAACAGAAAATGCATAAGTCCTTAGTATGACAATGGTGAGCCAAATGTTGTTTTAAGGCAGCTATACCAATAGAATCATCACCAGAAATAACGATATTGTCAACATAAATAATCAGCACAATAGTACCAGCAGAAGAATGATAAACAAAGACCGAATGATCAAATGTGGAACGCCAAAAACTATAAGCAATGAAAAAAGAACTGAAGTGATCAAACCAAGCACGAGATGATTGCTTCAGACCATATAGGGCATTACGCAAGCGACAAACAAGGTGCTCACTGCCAGGCACAACATAGCAAAAGGGTTGATCCATATTGATCTCCTCCTGAAGATCACCATGAAGAAAAGCATTCTTAATATCAAGCTGATATAATGGCCAAAAACGACTATCAGCAACGGATAGAAGGATTCGAACAGCATTAAGGCAAGCCACAAGAGAAAAAGTTTCCAAGTAATTAATGTCGTAGGTCTAAGTATAGCCCTTAGTAACCAAATGCGCCTTAAGACGCTCAACATAACCATCCAGAAGATACTTGACTATATAGACCCAACGACACCCCATCAAGTACTTTTCAGGCAAGAAAGTGGTTAGCTCCTAAGTTTGATTCTTATAAAGAGCATGCATTTCCTCATCCATAGCACGTTTTCAGCCAAGAGACATAACCTGTTTGTAAGAAGAGGGGATAGAAGATACCAAACGATTATAAAACACAAAGTAAGCAATAGGATGTTGGGTGCATATACGTTTGCCTCGACGCAAAGCAATCGGTGAGTCATCAGAACTAGAAGGAGCAGAGAAAATAAAAACCCCTACCGAAGAAGGTGAAGAGTCGGGGCCATATGAGACGATAGGCCTATCTTGAGATCACTGATAAACTTGCAAAGATGGGTGAGAAGGGGAAGAGGGTAACATAAGAATAGGAAGAGTTGGAGAAGAGAAAAAACTCTCCCTCACGACAACAGATGAGATCAGAAGAAAGGTGATTACCTAAGGAAGTAAAGAAATGAGTGAACTCAAAGAAGGTTACATCAACACTCACATAGTATCGTCGAGACTCCAGATAATAATACCGATATCCTTTTTTAGTACGAAACTATCCAAGAAAGACACATTTGCGGGCCCAAAAAGATAGTTTATCAGTGCCGAGATCAAGAACATGCACAAAGACAGTACAACCAAAAACATAAGTGAAGGAAAAAGGTGAAGAGGTCGGATATAACAAGGAAAAAGGGAACTAACGATCGAGAACAACGGAAGGCATGCGATTAATTAGATAACAAGCAGTAAGGACAACATCACTCCAAAAGTGTCTGGATACTTGGGCATGAAACAATAAGGTACAAGCAACATCTAACAGATGACGGTGCTTGCATTCAGTAACGCCATTTTGTTGTGATATGTGAGCACAAGTTGTTTGATGAATAATACCATGATTGACACAAAAGGAAGCAACGGTAGATGACATATATTCTAACGCATTATCAGATCGAATAACTTTGATGCACTTTCCAAATTGAATAAAAATTTCATTATAAAATGTAAGGAGAGCATGAGGCAATTCAGACTGGTGTTTCAACAAAAAGAACTAAGTCATACGAAAGTAGTTATCAACAAAGCTAACAAAATAAAAATATCCATTAGTACTTGGAGTTCGAGAAGGACCCCAAATGTCCGCATTGAAAACATCAAAGGACGAGACTGATGATGATGGCTATGACTGGGGAAAAGAACTATGGTGATGCTTGCCTAATTGGCACTCTCCACACTTAAAACTGGGCACATGAGGTAAGTTAGGGATGACCAACTTAAACTTAGCCACCAAAGGATGGCCTAAGAGAAAGTGCCACTAAAGAGGTCAAATGGTAGCATTTAAGACTGATGAAATATGGAAAGGATAACCAGAATCGACGTTAAGTTAGTAGAACCCGTTCTTCTCATGTCCTAAAGCAATGATTTTCTTGGTCTTGAGATCCTGAAAGACACGAAAAGTAAGAGAAAAAGTTACGAAACAATGTAAGGATTTAGTGAATTGACTAACCAACAGCAAGTTAAAGGAAAAATCAAAGATATAAAGACTAGAAGGTAAGGCCAAAGAAAGAGAGGGATGAATGACACCTTGCCCATGAACAGGTCAAGATAGCTATCGGCTAAGACTATATAATACTTAATAGGAGTCAAATGAGAGAAAATAGACGCATTACCAGACATATGAAAACAAGCGCCTGGATCGATGATCCAAGATGAAAAGTAGTAGTAGAAGATGGAGGCAAAACATCACACAAGATCTGAACAAGCTTGCTAAGCTTAATATCGAAAGCATCATGAAAACCTGAAGAAGTCTTTACTTTAGCCATATTAAATCAAAGAAACCAGATAAGCAAAATACAAACACACCAAAGAAGTTCAAACCAAATATGATCAAGATAACACAACTGTGCAAAATCAAACCAAGGAAAAGCCAAAACAGATCGAACCAATTACGTCTAGATCAGAGCAGCCAGCCTAAGAACCAAAAAGAGACTCCGCCGTGTGTAGTGATGCGAAAAATTGAACCTAAACACCAGTATTCACCAAAACGACCAAAACTCATACTTACACAGGAAGAGTCGGCACCGATAAGAAGCCTCGATTGACAAATCACAAACTATCGTTTTGGCATTCTAGCGCTGAAATTCACTTATAGGTTCAAATTGACTTTGAAATAACCAATCAGCACCTAATTCAGTACCAAAAAGTTCTCAACCATGAGAATCAGCACTTGTAAAATGAGCTGGATCAATAGAAAGCAAATCGACACCTGTATAATGAGAGCTTGGACCAGCATAAAGCAAATAGAGTTGTAGTTCGGAGCTAGGATTTTGCAAATCACTGAAATCGACTAGAGGTCTTTGAATCATCAAGTCGAGCAAGCCAACAATGGCTACCAGATCAATCGCAAACCAAAAAACAACAAACCAAAGTCGTCACGAACCAAAATCGCGATCAGGAAGCGCCGCTGACTGAGAAGAGGGACAAATTCAATCGAACACGATGAACACCACTAAATCATGCACAAATCTGAACATGTATTGTTGGGCACCTATAGGGCAGGTTTGGATGATCGAAACCACTGAGTATTATGCGAGAGATAGACCTGGCGCTAGGGTTTTCGGGAAAAAAACACACATAAGCACTTCACGAACTCGAAAAAGGCATCCACCGAAGTCAAAAAATTCTGTAAACATCTCCACAATCACCAGAAGTCTGAGACGAAGCTATCCATGTAGTCGCCGACCATTAGCGTCCGTCCCACCCGCGGCGTCACGATGGCGTCATTATACAAAAGATGACGTCAGCACGCCGCTTCTACCTCACGGTGCATTTCTGAATAATAAGGGCAGTTATAGGTTAGGATCGATGTTCTGATACCAAGTTGAATTGCAAAATAGTGAATTTGGGTTAAAAGAAAGGAAGAAGAGAGGAACTAGTGAGGGAGAATAATTGATAGTTAGGGTAAGAATCAAGAGACTTGAAAATAGCCTCTACACCCCACAGCATATATATATATATATATATATATATATATATATATATGAGTCACACATAGAGAATGACAAAACTACTCAATTAAATATAAAATAAATAAACTCTAACAAAAACAATCACCTGGAAAACCTCCAAATGAAACTTCGAAGATATTTCTCTTATGCATGCTCTTGCAAAAGGAGTGAGATTCTGTTGAACAGCCAAGATTGCTCGGAAGACATTCTCTGCTTTCATGCGATTGGTGTAAGTCTTTATTGTTTTGACACCAACCTTCTGCTCCTCGGGAAAGAAAACATAAATCTGGTTCCAAAGAAAACCATCTAAAAAAATATGAAGTGACACCGAACAAAGCAACACAGGACATACAATCTCTCCCTATAGATAATATCATGTTAAAATAGAAAACAAATAATCAATTAATTAAGAAGAACTAAAATGCTCTGGTGATGATTTGCTTTGCGTTTAAATGAATAACCAAAAAGTAAATGTCAATGATTTTTTGTAACAAAAATTGCTTTATGCGATCTAAAACAAATACATACAAAGCATTGGTTCAGAATTTGCACCCCGAAAAACTAAATTGATTATGACCATATAAATATAGTGCATCGCTCTTCAAGCAGATCCTCTAATCCTAAACAAAGTCCAGGTAAGTTTATCAGAATGCAAAGAATCTTTTGACTATTATCACAATCATTTTAGCAAGAATCTGAATTGAGCAAGTAATTCCATCAGAATGGTCAAATAAGGATTACGGCTTATTTTGTGCCCTGGTAGCTATATTTCACATTAGCATGCTGCTTTTAAGTAGAGGCTACTCATTGTTATAAAACCTGAATAGGTTAGCACAAATTATGTGACCTAAAAGCAAGAAGAATAATTCATTGGAACATTTGTGCAGAGATCACGCCTCATTAAGCTCTTTATTGGTTCTTATTTGGTTAAGTTCTTGTATTGAAGAACCCCCCTTCTTACTTTTCATTGATGAAATGATGCATTTCCAACTTCTCCCATTCGGCAGTTCTCTTTCATGTATAACAAAATATCATCAACACGCACCCACCTCAACCCCAGTGCACACACAGATGTGTGTATCTGTAAAGAGAGGGCCAGAAAGGGGAAAAAAAACAAGAGAGACATGCAAGTTTTCATAATAAAACAAGGCCTTGTCTATTTCCCAATTTAGTCCAGATAAGATGAGGGCGTACCAAGAGGCATCAGGAGACAGGAGCAGGTCCCACGTGTTTTTTAGTACGTAATTTGTTTGGCCAACTAAGAGGGGGATAAGGGTAGGGGAAAACCTATGCCACATGTTTTTCTAGTATATCATTTGTTTAGTCGACTGTATTCCCCATAGACCATTGGATGAGGGAAATGGACCATATGGTGTAAAAGATCATAAATGCCTCAATCAAAACCGAATAATCAATTCGTTGGCCATATAGTTTATTGGCAGGGTAACTAATATCATAAGGATTTGCGGTGATAAAAACTTTGTAAACTAGATCCCTACTTAATCCAATAGTTCGTAAAAGCCTTCATCAAAACTGAAACATCAATTCATTGGCCAAAGAATTAGTTGTCAAGGTAACTAACACCATAAAGACTGGTATTGTGGGGATAAAAACTTTGTAGACTATATCTCGACTGAATCCAACAATTAAAAATAAAAATCTCTTTATTCAATTTTTAATCCCATCCTAAATAAATATGGTATAATAATTTCATCATATGCAATATTTATTCAATCTCTTTTATCCCGCCATATTAATTATCAATCGCTATCCTTTCATAATCCTACTATATTCAATCCTTTACCCATTTATGTATCCCACCATAGAATTAATTTCATACAATTCCACGTGTAATCCTATTGTATTCAATCCTTCAATCTATACTCAATCCTTCTCAATTCGTTTCATTTGAGTTGTTAGAGTGGTTATTTTATATACTTTCTAGTTTAGGTCTCTTATTTATGTTTGGAGGGTATTCTTGTAATTCAAACTTTCTATTGCGTTAATATAAATACTTACATGTAAAAGGGACAGCTAGAAACTCTAAACCTATTATCTTATTTCTTCTTTTTTTTCCTTTCCTCTTTTTTCTTTATTCTTCTTCTTCCTAATCCTAAAAACACAATCTTTATACTTCAACTTAGTATCAGAGCATTCGATCCTAATCAAGGGGTGTCGAGATCACTCGGAGACCATCAAATGTAGCCGACATCATCATGCTAACGACGATCACGCATACATCATGCAGACGTCATGTTGACGTTAGCATCGTATAGATATCAATGAAATCTACTCTTCGGATCATGATCGTTCCCCATAAGTGACGCACTATGCCTGCCTTTAAGCATTTCGAAAAATAGGCAAACGGCATCGCATCGGCGCCAGAGTGCGGTGAAAGATGAGCAATGATTTATGCGCATTCCTGGATGAGAGCAGGAAAAGAAGTTACCCCGGAATTATAAGTTTAGACTAGCAACTTGGAATATAGGAGCTTTAACATGTAAAACAATAGAATTAATTGATACTATGGTTAGAAGAAAAATTAGCATAGCAGGCTTACAAAAGACTAAATGGGTAGGAGAAAAATCAAAAAAAAAAAATAATACAGAGTATAAAATCTATTATACTGGAAAAGATAGACATAGAAATGATGTAGGAATAATAGTAGCTAAACATTTTCAAAATAATATAGTAACAGTCACGCGAAATAGAGATAAGATATTTTTAATTAAATTCGTGATTGTAGAATCATAATTAATGTGATTAGAGCCTACACACCTCAAGTAAGATTGGATGACCATATTATAGGGCATTTTGAGATCAAATGGATGAAATGATCCAAAACTACCAATAGAAGAGAAAATAATTATAGGTAAATATTTTAATGGGTACGTAGGAAACAAGAGATAAGGATATGAGAAGGTTCATGAAGAATTTAGTTTTGGTGATCGAAAGGAGCTCGAAGAGGAGATCCTAGATTTTGCAATAGCAATTGATCTTATATTAACCAACAATTTCTTGAAAAAAGAGAGAAGAACAGTTAATAACTTTTAAAAGTGGGTGGTCTCATAAAAGTCAAATAGATCATTTTCTTATTAGAAACGTAGAACGCCTAATATGTAAAAATTGCAAAGTCATTCTTAGGGAGAGCCATCACAACATAAACTTATGGTACTAAATATTCACATTAAAGGGCACCATAAAGCGATAGGTGATATTAGAATTCCACGAACTAGATGATGGAATCTTAGAACTGAGAAATTATAGATTTTTAAGGACAAAATGTGTAAAGAAGTAAGGTGGAATTTGGAAGAAGATACTAATACTATGTGGAATACAATAGCGGAATACATTAAAAGGATATCGAATGGAGTTCTTGATATCAATAGAGAAATGCCCTCTAATTAAGAAAACCTGGTGGTGGAATGACAATGTCCAAGCTATAGTGAAAATAAAGGACTATTTTAAAAGGTGACAAAAGGATAGAAATGAGGATAATTTTAAATGCTATAAACAAACTTGTAAGGACATTAAGAAAGCGTTAAATATGCTAAATTGAAAGCTTATGAAGATTTTTATACTAGACTAAATAGTAAAGAGGGAGAAATAACATCTATAAACTCGTTAAGTGGACAGAAAAGAGAACAAGAAACCTTACTCAAATTAAATGCATAAAAAGCGAGGATTCAAGTGTGCTAATGAGGGATGAGGAGATTAAAGAAAGAAGGAAAGCCTATTTTGAGAAATTATTAAACAAAAAATACGTAGAAAAATTCGGAGGAGAGGAATCTGTTAACTCGAATGAAACTAGAGAATACAAATTTTATCGCAGAATAAGAATTTGAACTTTGAAGTGAAAACTGCACTAAAGAGAATGAAGTCAGATAACGCTTTAGGACCACATGGTATCCCTATAGAGGTGTGAAGATGCCTAGACGAATTGGAAGTGTCTTGGTTAACAAAATTATTTGATAAAATCATAATAACTAAAAAAATACCCATATAGTAGATAAAGAGTACTTTAGTACCTATATATAAAAACAAAAGAGATATTCAAAATTGTAACAACTATAGAAGTTATGGCCTTTAGCAAAAAGAGTATCGATGTTATGACCCTATCTCCAAACACCTGTATGTCTCGCACCATGTCGTGTTTCTCGAGCGTCTCTTCTATTTTAATCTTTCTCCCAAGTATACCCCTATCTCCAATGACGACTTGATTTTTTTGGCTCCTTTTCCTCTCGATGTGCCTTTTGAAGAGTTTATCTCTAATCTTGATGTTACTCAGCTACCTCCCACATCTCAGCCCCCTCTGCCTTTCTCCTTCCCATTAGTCTACTCTCGCCGAATGGTTACCTCTTCTCCCTCGTTGCCTGCCAGCTCTAATCCCGCTCTTACTACTCCTTCGACGTCCGATCCTCCTAAACGACTCTATCCTTTGCGCACCCGTACACCACCAGTAAGACTTGGTTACTCACATGCATGTTTCTCTCCATCTTATCGTGCTTTTTTAATGTCTATTCATACTTATTTTGAGCCTCGGTCTTATATGTATTGATCCCAATTTGGTGAATGCTATGTTTGAAGAATTGACTACTCTTCAAAAAACTCGTACTTGGGAGCTTGTTCCATTACCTACAAGTAAAAATCTTATTGAGTGTAAGTGGTTGTACAATTTTAAAATTCACTCAGATGGCTCTTTAGAGCATTACAAGGCTCGTTTGGTTGCCAAAGGCTTCTCTTAGGAATATGGTGTGCATTATGTGACCTTTGCTCATGTGGGCTAAAATGACTACCGTTCGTACCCTTATTTCTGCCGTTGCAATTCGCCACTGGCCTGTATTTTAGCTGGATGTAAAGAATGCATTTCTCAGTGGCAATCTTGATGAAGAAGTTTATATGCGACCCCCTCCTGGTCTATCTCATCCCTCAGGCTTGGTTTGTCGCCTTCATCATGCCCTTTATGGTCTCAAGCAATCTCTTCGAGCCTAGTATGATCGGTTTCAGTCTACTGTTTTCCAGATTGATTTTCATCCCTGCACACATGATTCAGCCATGTTTATCTGTCATAACTCTGCTGGCATTATGGTCTTGTTCTAACACTGCCACTATCTCTGACGTCAAGCAACATCTCTTTCAAGAGTTTGAGGTGAAAGGCTTGGACTCTCTTCGATATTTTCTTAGTATTTAAGTGGTTACTTCTCCAAAAAGCTATATTCTCTCTTAAACTAAGTATGCCTATGAGGTTGTCCACCGTGTGCACCTCACCGATGATAAAATTGTTGACACTCCCATTGAACTGCATGCTAAGTTTTCTTCCACTGATGGTGTGTCACTTGAGGACCCTTCACTTTATCGGGAGTTAGTAAGGTGTTTGGTTTATCTCACTGTGACGCGCCCTAATATAGCTTATGTTGTTCATGTGGTTAGTCAGTTTGTCTCAGCTCTACGCTCTACCCACTGGGCAGCTTTACTCCGTATCATTCGTTATGTTTGGCATACTATCTTTCAGAGTTTGTTATTATCATCCACATCCTCGATGACTCTTCAGGCATATGCAGATGCTGACCGGGCTGGTTATGTCTCTAATTGGAAGTCCACCACTGGTTCTTGTGTCTTTCTCAGTGATTCTCTTATTTCCTGAAAAAGTAAGAAACAGTATGTGATAGCACGTTCCACTATCGAGGTTAAGTATCGGTTTATGGCCCATGATACTGCTGAAATTGTCTGGCTTCAGTGGCTTCTCTCTAATCTGGGTGTCCCCCTCTACGTCTCCGAATTCATTATATTGTGACAATAAGAGTGCCATCCAAATTGTTCATAATTCTGTGCTTTATGAGCGAACCAAACATATTGAGATTGATTGCCACTTTCACCATCTTCGGTTGGGCACCATCACTTTACCATTTGTTTTGTCCACCTTACTGATTTCTTCACCAAGACTCACAGTGCGGCTCATTTTTGTTTTCTGCAAGACAAACTCTCGCTGCTTTCTGAGTTCGCATCATGAGTTTGAGGGTGTGTGAGATTGTCGAGATTATCTATCTTTGTTATTTGTTATAATTAAGGAATAGTTTAGTATTTATTACATAATTAGGGTTTTTGGTCTTCTTTTATATATACCATATATCTTATCATTAGTTGTAAGCCTTTACTTAATATGCAATAATAGTATTCTTTAATTTGTTTGCTATTATAGAACAATTATTAAACTAGTGATTCTATATATGACAAAATGTTGTGCTGCTACGAAAGATCACATAAATAAAATGAGTGCTGTTAAAATGAGAATGTTAAGGTAAATGTGTAGTAAGACTAGAAAAAATAAAATTAGAAATGAAAAAAATTATCAAATAGTAGAGGTCGTACTAATTGAGAACAAATTGAGAGAAAATAGATTTAGGTGATTTAGACACATACAACGTAGACTAGTTGATGCAGTAGTAAAGAAAAATGACAAGATCGTGGGTAATGAAAACACTAGAGGGAGGGGTAGACCTAAATTGACATATGATGAAGTATGAAAAAAATATATGAATTTATTAAAATTAACTGAAAATATAGCCCTTAACATAGCAGAATGGTTAAAAAAGATATATCATTCATGTAGCCGACCCCAATTGATTGGGACAAAGACTAGGTTTGGTTTGGCTTGGTTTGGCTTAGTTTTTTTCAATTTATGGGTTTTGAATTGTTTGTCTCAAATTGATGCTTCAAATCCCTTCTATATGGACCGAAACTACTATTGCAAGGTTTGATTTGTGTTAATTTGATCAATTATTGCATAGTACCTAGAGTGGATTGGTTTCAGCTCTCTCGGTGGTCACGACTGTCGATTTTTTTTTATCAATGTTTTTCGTGGGTTTTTTTGGGGGGAAATTGATACATTCAATCCTCTCCACATGGGCAACAAAATACTAGTTGAAGGTCTGCTTTGTAGTGTTTTGATCGATTATTGGTTGATTTGGTTGATTTGAGATTTTTTCAATCGCAACTTCACCCTTAGTATGTTGCTCAGCACTGTGGTTCATCTTTTCCATATCTAATTTGGTATAGTTCATATCGATATCTTTCAAGTCTGGTTTGGTTTGGTTTGTTTCGCTGGCTTAGTGATTTTAATTGATTCTAACACATCACATTGACTTGGGTACCTTCCTTTTTCTTTGATCTCGTGGTTCCATCTTTTTTGGTTTGAATTATTATGGTTGAAGGCAAAGCCTTATAACTTCGAGATGATGGTATGCCCAAATCTATTATGTCTACAAGATTAGATGGGTTGAATTATTTAGCTTGGGCCATACGGTAAAGTTTTTTTGCGTGGAAAGTGCAAATTGAAATATGTGACTGATAATTAATTGCCTAAAATAGATCTGAAATATGAAGATTGGATGTGTGAGGATTCTACTATTATGGGATGGTTGTGGCATAGTATGAAGCCTAACATTCCAACGATTGTTGGCTTTGAGTGCTGCAATTCCTATGCTTCAGTGGCATTTTCGATTGGGCCAGCCCTCATTAGCCAAACTTTAAGTTAACTATTCCTACATTGGGTTATGTGTCTAGTTTTGAGCGTGAAGCTTGTCAGCAAACACCATCGTAGTTCTTTTCCTTCCAGTAGCCATGGTCGCGAATCTGCGTTTTATGATGTAATCTATACATTTGGGGTTCTCGAGCTCTTAGTACTAATGAATATTTCTATTTTGTTATCTTTGTTGATAATTACTCTCATATGAGTCTTTATTTTTAATGAAATAACAATCTAAGTTGCCTCTCATTATCACCAAATTTTATAAATGAAATGTTTACCCAATTTTGACAAAAGCATCAAAATCTTTTGATCTGATAATGCATTAGAATATATTCAGTCTATTGTTAACTCATTTGTGTTGATTGGAGTATCATTCATCAAACTACTTGCGCTCATACCTTCCAACAAAATGGTGTCGCAGAGCGTGAACACCGGCACTTGTTAGATGTTCTGCGTACCTTGGTGTTCCATATACAGGAACCTAAACATTGTTAGGAAAAAACTATTCTTACTGCATGTCATCTCATTAATCGCATGCTAACTGCAGTTTAGGCCCAGAAATTATCGTTTTCCTTATTATACCTTTGTTTTGCTTCTTTTTCTCTCATTTAGTTGTGTTGCCTTTGTTCACGTTCTTGATCCATGTCTTGATAAGTTATCTCATCAAGCTTGCAAGTGTGTTTTTCTTGGATACTCGCATACTCATAAATAATATCGTTATTCCATCAGAGTCTCGTTGGTACTTTGTTAGTGTTGATGCCACTTTGTTCAAGTCGACCACCTTCTTTACTTATGTCGGTATTGACCTATTCTCCAACCTTATATAAGTGGTGTTTGGAATTACTAAAACTAGTAACTTATAAATTATAATTTGTAGCAGAAATTGTGAATATTTGGTAAAAATTGTGGTTTGCAATTGAAATAGAAGAAAAAATAGTTATAAATTAAAGCAGAAGTTGTGAGTGTTTGGAAAAACTTATAACTTATAGCTAAATTTAGTAGTAGGAAGCTAAAAACTACCAGCAGTAACTTTACCAAACACCCCCATATTGTAGTGAGGGGGAATTCATCTCTCCTACTCTTCGTGTGCTTATCTCTCCTCATGTGCAGGTATCATCTTCTCCACTACAGGTGTAATACCGATCTACGGATATGCCTATTGTGCCCTATGGCCCGAACACATCATTTTCCTCATCTAGGATCCCACCTCCTGCTAATGACCTGCCTATTGCTTTGCGACAAGGTAAACACAATTATACTCAGCATCCTATTACCCAGTATGTGCCCTATGATCGTTTATCTCCTTGTCTTCATTCATTTGCTTGTGCCTTGTCTACTGTGTCAATTCCTTTTTCGTATAAGCACACTATGTCTTTGTTTGGAAGAAAATATGCTATGGACGAGGAAACGTGTACTCTTCATAAGAATAAGGCCTAGGAGCTCACTTCTCTTCCTTTCGGGAAACAGACAACAAGTTGTTGTTGGGTATGTGCTGTTAAATATCTTTTCAATGGTTTAGTTGAGCAGCTTAAGACTTTGTTAGTGGCCAAAGGCTATACTCAAACTTATGGTGTGGATAATTTGGACACTTTTTCTCCCGTGGCTTGTCTTAATTATATTCGAATTCATTTCTCTCTTGGCTCCTATACCAACTTTATATTAAAAACGCTTTTCTTCACAGTGATCTTTAGGAGGTGTATATGGATCAACCTCTTGGTTATGTTGTCTCTAGTTGCGAACATCTTGTGTGTCATTTGTGTAAGGCCTTGTATGGTCTGAAACAACCTCCACGTGAGTTTAATCGCTTTAGCTCTGTTGTCATGAACTATGGCTTTCAGCGTTCTGTTGCAGATCATCTTGTTTTCTTCTATCATTCTTCTAGCGGGACCATTGTCTTGATCGTCTATGTTGACAATATTATTCTTTCTAGTGACGAATTTGAAGGTATTCTTGCATTGAAGCAGCACTTGGTTCAAACATTTCATACTAAAGACTTGGGTGTGCTTTGCTATTTTCTTGTTATTGAGAAAGCTTGCTCTTCTAAGGGCATTAGTATCCCTCGACAAAAATACGTTATTCATCTTTTATCTGAGACTAGTTTTTTTTGTGCTCGCCCAGTTGATACTCCTATGGACACTACTACGAAGCTTGATGCTGAACAGTAATATTAATTCTAGGATTATAATAGGTGCCTTTCAATGATAGATTGAGGCAAGCACTCATCAAGGAAGGGCAACCACCACACCTATGTTTCTTAAAAAAAGTCCATTATCATGGCATTATTATAGTAATATTAATTCTAGATATTTTAAAATTATACTCCATTAAGAAAATCTAATAACCATGCCATAAAATGTTTTAAAATTATTCGTCCTCCTTAGTTGAAAACCAATTACATGATCAACTAGGGGTGCACTGTAAGAACCGAACTGTTGGTACTGATTTCAGGAATTTTGGAACCAATTTGGACCGTTAGAAATAATGGAACCAAACCAGAACCTATCTGCAAAAACGGTTCGATTGCAATTCCTCATTCCCAAACTAACAACTTGAATGTCCTAAAGAAAAAACAATTTCTTCATGGGTCCAGCTTCCATGCACACCCCTAATTTGGACCGTTAGAAATAATGGAACCAAACCAGAACCTATATGCAAAAACGGTTCGATTGCAATTCCTCATTCCCAAACTAACAACTTGAATGTCCTAAAGAAAAAACAATTTCTTCATGGGTCCAGCTTCCACGCACACTACTTATCTCAACCATTAAATTGAATGAAATCAATCTCATCCATCCATTATAAAACCAATCTCAAGGCTAACACAACCAAATTGGTTGAGAAAAAGGAAAGCCCACCCAGTGACCAAGCACACCTGTCCCCAAGTTTTACTTGATCGGCTAATGGAAGAACCCATTACAACCAAAATCAATCCTAAAATCAGTTTAGACAAACCAATATTTAGTACTATTGTGTAGAATTAATTCAAACCATCTATGTTCAAAAGATACAAGTTACCATCAGAATCAATTCAGCATCCAATTCCTAATGCCACAATGACATGGAATATTGACCAGAGTGACTAATCGATTGTTAAATCGATTCTAGTCCTTTCTAGTTACAGCAAATAAAGCGCCATCACAATTGGTTTCAAAATTGATTCATATGACAACTGCAATACGGTGTCATAAAAATCAATTTCCAATTAACAAGTTTATGGTTTTATGAACTTTTGTAGTTTATGTTATGAAAGTTTCTAGACAAAGCTATGACATATTTTCATCAAATAGTAATGAGCAAATATTATGAACACTTTTTGGTTCATTTTAGGATCCTTGCAATTCTTATTATGACGATTTGTGGTTGGCCATATTATCACCTGCTTTATGATTATTGTTGGCAAGTTTTTCTTATTTTATGAGCTTTTGTGCTTTCTATTATGATGATTTGTGAATCAAATTATGATGCATTTTGATTAAATACTAATAAAAAAGTATTATGAACCTCTTTTATTCATTTTATGATCCTTTCAATTCTTATTACAAAGATTTGTGGTTAACCCTATTACCACATAATTTATTATTATTGTGCATTCGTTTAAAAAATTGTGTTTCGATTTATGATCATTTATGATAAAATTTAAAAAAAAATTCTTCAGTCACTTCTTAAACTTTTATTATGAGTACTTATGGTTAACCACGATAGAACATATTTTATGGTAGTTTTTGGTATGTTCTTACTTTTTTATGAATTTCTAACTCTCAACAGTCATTTGTGGTTACAATTACGTTTTATTCTCAACAATAAAATTTCATGAAAGTTTTTGATCATTGAATCATGATAACTGGAGATGTGTTTGCAAATGTTATGAATGTTTTTTGTATAAACTATAATATTTATGGATAAACTAATGATTTTGTTATACTTATTTGTGAATTGGTTATCAGTGTTTTTTTGTTAGTGTTATGAGATTTTTGTGGTTTTAGTTATGAACATTTTATTTAACTTGTTCATTACCGATTCAAAAGGTCATAAATGAGTGAGGTGTGTTGTTTCATCTTAGCCATTGATAGGGTGCATACCTTACACCCTTTTAAGGGGTGTGCACCGAAGCATCACCCTTTCTTCATTTCTAAACTAGGAACCTGATTGTTCAAATAAGTAATTGTATATACAACCTACTCAACATCAGTACATGTAAATTGTGGAAATACAACATTTAAAAAAAAATCAAAGTACATATAAATCGTTTTCAATAATAAGCAAATATCATTATAACATGAGTTTCAAAATTTGTCATCGAGAGAACAAATTTTCCCGATGGTGGCAGCTAAAGTGACAATAACAACAATAGTCAAAGTAGAAAAAAAGAATAAATGATGATGATAGTAGAAGTAGGTAAAAGTGTGCAGACTAAGTGGAAATCCATCAACCAACCCACTTATGGTGGTATGGGAATTTCAACCCGCCGCCAACCCACTTACGGCCCTATGAGAATTTTCAACCCGCAGCCAAACCACCCACTTCATAAAACCCAGATATTTTTTGGGGTGGTTTTACAGTGGTGAATTGGGTGAATTGCCGGATGAAAGTCAAATAAATATTTCATGAAAATGTCAACTGATCCAAGCAAATAACATCTCAGACTAAAATATGATAAACCATGAACAAATTTTAAAATCCCAACAGTGCGCGAATCTTAAACATGAACATCTCTACTTAAATTTTAAACACCTGAAAAAATTTCAAACACCCGAAACCCCATCAAGCAACTAACATCTCAGTGAGACAGGTCCAAAAAGGAACTAAAATTGCACACCATAACGGCATAACAGATCCAACAAGGAACTAAAACCATCAATGCAACGCAAAATAAAACGAACCAAAAGAAAAAGGGAAGGCAAGGAAACAGAAGATTGAACCCTGTGTTTGTTGGATTATTTTTATTGTTTGAAGTTTGAACCCTGGTCGGAGAGAGAAAGAGAGAGCCTGCTGAAGCCTGAAGAGGCGACGACGTACTGAGTAGAGGAGACGACACTGGGGGTGGCGCTGACGGTGGCCGCTAGGGGTGGTGTTGGGGGTGGCCAAGGGATGGCGCTGTGCGCCGCTGGCCGACGAGGATATTGGTGGGCCCCGGCTGTGCGACGCCGGTGGTTGTGCACTGTGCGCGACTTTGCCGCCGCCAGCTGATGCTCGTAAGACCAAGAGGTAAATCCCTGTTTGATAGCCCTTGTAAATTGCGTGAGATTACTGATGAGTGTAATTAGTGTACGAATTAATGGGATTACGGATAAATGACGTGTTTGTATCGATGGAAAGGAGATGGAAAGAAGTTTGGAATTGAATTAATTATTTAGTTTTTCATGTTTAGTTATTATTAATGAGTTTAAATATAATATTTAAGAAATTTTAAATTTTATAAATATAGGATAATTTTGTCATATAGGGAGAAGAAATTGATAAATTGAAATTAAAAAATTTATGTTTAAATGTTAAAAAAAAATATTATTATTATTATCTTTTAGAATAATATTATATTTTTTTTAATTAGAAAAAAATTTCTTTATTATTAGTTTTAGATAAATTTATTTTTTATTTATAAAAAATAGTTTATCATTTTTAAAAAAAAACTGTTTGTTGTTTTTTTTTAAAGAAATCTGTTTATTATTATTATTTTTAAATGTTTTTATTATTTCTTATTTTAAAGTCTATTTTTTAATTATTTTAAAAACTGTTTTTTTATATATTTTTTATTTTAAAAACTGTTATTTTTTTTTGTTTTTAAGAAAGTTTCTTTCTTTGTAATTTTTTTATTAAAAAACATGTTTTATTTTTTTATTATTTTTTAACTATTTTGTTTTGATATTCTGTTTTTTATATATTTTTCTAAACTACTTATTTATTTTTTTAAATAGTTTTTGTTTTTCTTTTATTTTAAAATATATATATTTTTCTTTTTTCTTTAAAAACTATTTTTTTATATTTTTTCTATTGTAAAAAATGTTTATTTTTTAGTTTGATTCATGTTAATTTGGTTATAATTGTGTAGCACATTTTTATTATTTATGCATAAGATTTATTTTTTAATTTACAAACAAAATATTAAATATTATAATTTTTAGTATCCATGAAATAATCAAACGGTCATTTATTTCTGTCATAATTTTCAATTCTAAAAATATCTCCTCCTCTCTCTCCTGGGGAAACCCTAGATGTCGAATAGCTTGGAATCATGGTCGACCCTGAGTGATCTGAGGCACAAAGCGAATCATTAAAATTGGGCCTTTATAATTTTTTATACACAATAATTTTTTAAAAAAAATATTACAAAAGTTTCAATAAATTAAATTTTTGTCTTGTTTTATAATTCAATAATATTCAATTTACAATCAAAACAACGACAAAAGAAACAAAAATAATAATACTAAAACAAAAAAATTTGAATCAACGGCAACAAAATATCATTTGAACACTGCTCTTCGCACATTTTTTATTACAAACTACTAATTAAGCTTGTATAATCAAGCTTATCTAGCATTTTTTTTTCAATTGACATCATCGTTAATTCATTCAACATTTTTTTGTGATATTGTTAATCGAATATAAGATTTGATCTTCTTAAACTTTGAAAAGCTTCTTTCTCATAAGGTTACTGTAACAGGTATAGTTAACAATATCCGATATGTAATTCATCTATTCGGAAAATAACCATCCATTAGTTTCAAATAACTCAGTACTTCAATTGAATTTTCTATTTGTTTTGGTAAAACTTATTTCAGAACTTTCAATTTTGAAAGTAAATCTCTCCCATCAATATCACAAATCTCATCACGTTTCAAAAAATCTTCAAGTTTGACACAAGAGTTCTTTCAGGACTTTTTTCCGATCCAGACATATATGAGGTATGATTATAAATTTCTGCAAATCAAAAAACTAGCAAACAAAAAAAAAATAAAAAATAACAAAGAGAAAAATATTTTTAAAAATTGTCTAAGTACTAAGATATAAACTATTATATTATATTGTATATAAAAATTATTCAATGATATAAACAGTAAAGTATTAAATATATATTATATTATTTATATATGTAAATAATAATACAATTATAAAAAGTAAAAAAATAGTAACAGAGTAAAACTTATAATCAATGAGTGACTAGTCTTTTAGATTTTCAGATCTGAGATTGAGAGAGGTGACTCAGGCGAGCAAGTGAACTGATGCACCGCGCACAACACCAATCGACAAGCGAGTGACGACTCGCGACGACGCATGGCGGCGAGCAAAGGAGACTCCACGTCGTAATGGTAAATTCTTACTAGTTGTTTAGTATCTTTTTTTAATCAGGAGACTCAGTATTTTTTATTTTATTTCTTAGTCGAATGGTAAATTTGTATTGATTTTTTCATACCATTTTTTTAATCATGAGTTTCTGAATCTCGACTTAGCTAATAGTTTATGACTCTTGTTTTTTATCTTATTTCTCTAAAATAACAAAAAAATTATATAGAATTTCATAAAAAGAGATATGACTATCGCCATAACCACTTTGATGGCAAGCATAAAGAAAAGACTTGCGAAGTTCACAAGCATTTTAAAATTGACCAGAAAATTATATCACTTATCCTTCTTACTATCACGTGTGGTAGTATTTTATTATTATTATTATTATATTATTTGATATGTTGGTCTGTAGTTATAATAATATTATTTAAACTTATTATAAATAAAATTACTCATCTTCTTCCTATTATAGAATGAATTCTCATTATTCTACCTCTAATAACATGGTATCAAATTCTCCATCAAACTAACCCTAACCCCAGCCTCAGTGCCGCCAGCTTCAGCCACGCTTCAGCCTTCCCGCCGACTTCCCTTCAGCCCTCCAACCGTACCGATCATCACCCTGGTACCCAGCCATCCCGCCGCCGACCTCCCTTCAGCCCTCTAACAGTTCCGACGAGCCATCCTCAGCCCTGATACGCCACTTGCGACCACCCTCAGCCACTCGAGACCACCCTACGGCCCTCTCAGCCACTCGCGACCACATCCCGCCACTCGAGACCACCCTACGGCTCTCTCAGCCACTCGCGACCACATCCCGCCGCCGACCTCCCTTCAGCCCTCCAACAGTACCGACGAGCCATCCTCTGCCCTGATACGCCACTTGCGACAACCATCAGCCACTCGCGACCACCGCCTGGGTGCCGGCAGCTCTTCTTAGACACCCTAAGGTGCCGACAGACCTTCTAAGACACCCAACAGCAGCCCTGATACGCCACTTACGACCACCCTCAGCCACTCGCGACCACCCTGGGGCCCTCTCAGCCACCCGCAACCACACCCTGGGTGCCGACAGCCCTTCTCAAACATCCAACAGCCACCGCCTGCCTCTTTTCTCTCTCCCTGATATGCCGACTACCCTTATCCATCCCTGGGAGGTGCCGACAGCTCCTTCTGCCATCTGAAACCCTAGCCGCCTCAATCTTCTGACACTCTTGCTCTCTCACTCCCTCTTACTGGTTCTTTAACGTCTTTTTCTAATCAGAAGTTTCTGAATCTCACCGGAGACTCAGCGTTTTTTATTTTCTTTCTTAGTCGCAATGGTAAATTCGTACTGGTTATTTCTTACCATTTTTCTAATCACGAGTTTCTGAATCTCACCGGAGACTCAGCTGATAGTTTCTGACTCTTGTTTTTGATTTTCTTTCTCTGAAGCCGCAAGGAGATTACATAGAGCTTCATAGGAAGAGGCATGGCTATCGCCATGACCACTTCGAGCGCAAGCGTAAGAAAGAGGCTCGCGAAGTTCACAAGCGTTCTGAAATCGCCCAGAAGGTTGTACCACTTACCCCTCTCTCCCCTCTCTCTATCACGTTCCGGCGCACACAAAAAAAGGGCGCTGCAATTTATTTGTTCTTGAAGAAATTGCACAAATTTGGGGTAGAATTATTGATGTTAAGAGATTAAAAAATAGGAAAAGTGGGTAATTTTTGATTTTTTCCCCCATTAGTTTCCATTGCAGTTAAGGGGATTAACATTAAAGAAATGCTACAAATGTTATTTGTTGGAGAATTTTGAAAACGAAAAGTGTTATTGAGCTTCAATTTTGAGTTTACACCAAAGGGTTGTTCCCATAGATATATGTTTCATAGGAATATGTAGGTAATTTGGGATTTTGTTTTTCTTATTTTCCGAGAAATATGTTTCATAGGAATATGTATATATGGCATATCATGTTCATTTTTTTTTAATTTGAATTAAACAGACACTGGGTATCAAGGGTAAGATGCTCGCTAAGAAACGCTACAAGGAGAAGGCCCTGATGAAGAAAACGTGAGTATTGAGTTCAGATTTTATATTTTTGTTAGTATCTTCCTAATAGATTTCTTGAGTTGTCGTACAGATCTTTATAACATATGTAACTTTTGTGTTGTTGTTTTACTCTGATTAGTTTGTTTAGTTCAAAAATGATACTTTGGTCATTGGGTATTTTTGGTTTCTTTTTAAACATTGTATACTGATCATTGTTGCTTTGAATTCATTAAATCGTATGAAAGATTCATTTGTAGGATAAAAGTGATCTTTTTGGTTGCTAATTAATTTTATATTAAATCGCAAAATGTCAACTTCGTTTGGATGAATTTTGCCTTAGCTTTTTCAGTAAATCCTTTTACATCGTAGAAGGTAAGGTTCAATATTTATGAACTAATAAGCTGTAATGTGAATATAGTTTTAAGCCCAATATCATAATCAATTTTTAGCATAGGATCCTCCTAATAGATTTCTCGAGGTGTCTTACGGATCCTTATAATATTTATAACTTTTGTGGTGCTGTTTTACTCTGTTTAGTTCGTTCAGTTCAAAAATGATACTTTGATCATTGGGTATTTTTGGTTTCTTTTTAAATATTGTATTATGATCATTGCTGCTTTGAATTCATTAAAATCGTATGAAAGTTTCATTAGTAGGATAAAAGTTATCTTGTTGGTTGCTATTTAATTTTATATTAAATAGCAAAATGTCGTCTTCGCTTGGATGAATTTTGCTTTAGCTTCTTTAGTAAATCCTTTTACATTGTAGAAGGTAAGGTTGAATATTTATGAACTAATAAACTGTTATGTGAATATAGTTTTAAGCCCAATATCAGAATCAATTTTTGGCATAGGATCCTCCTAATAGATTTCTCGAGGTGTCTTATGGATCCTTATAACATCTATAACTTTTGTGTTGTTTTACTCTGTTTAGTTCGATTAGTTTAGAAATGATACTTTGGTCATTGGGTATTTTTGGTTTCTTTTAAAATATTGTATACTGATCATTGTTGCTTTGAATTCATTAAAATTGTATGAAAGATTCTTTTGTAGGATAAAAGTGATCTTTTTGGTTGCTAATTAATTTTATATGAAATCGCAAAATGTCAACTTCGTTTGGATGAATTTTGCCTTAGCTTATTCAGTAAATCATTTTACATTGTAGAAGGTAAGGTTGAATATTTATAAACTAATAAATTGTAATGTGAATATAGTTTTAAGCCCAATATCATAATCAATTTTTAGCATAGGATCGTCCTAATAGATTTCTCGAGGTGTTTTACGGATCCTTATAACATCTATAACTTTTGTGGTATTGTTTTACTCTGTTTAGTTCGTTCAGTTCAGAAATGATACTTTGATCATTGGGTATTTTTGGTTTCTTTTTAAATATTGTATTTTGATCATTGTTACTTTGAATTCATTAAAACCGTATGAAAGATTCATTAGTAGGATAAAAGTTATCTTGTTGGCTGCTATTTAATTTTATATTAAATAGCAAAATGTCGTCTTCGCTTGGATGAATTTTGCCTTAGCTTCTTTAGTAAATCCTTTTACATTGTAGAAGGTAAGGTTGAATATTTATGAACTAATAAACTGTAATATGAATATAGTTTTAAGCCCAATATCATAATCAATTTTTAGCATAGGATTCTCCTAATAGATTTCTCGAGGTGTCTTATGGATCCTTATAACATCTATAACTTTTGTGGTGTTGTTTTACTCTGTTTAGTTCGATCAGTTCAGAAATGATACTTTGGTCATTGGGTATTTTTGGTTTCTTTTTAAATATTGTATACTGATCATTGTTGCTTTGAATTCATAAAAATCGTATGAAAGATTCATTTGTTTGATAAAAGTGATCTTTTTGGTTGCTAATTAATTTTAGATTAAATCGCAAAATGTCAACTTCGTTTGGATGAATTTTGCCTTAGCTTCTTCAGTAAATCCTTTTACATTGTAGAAGGTAAGGTTTAATGTTTATGAACTAATAATCAAATGCTATGTGACTATAGTTTTAAGCCAATTATCAGATTCAATTTTTAGCATAGGATCCTCCTAATAGATTCTCGAGGTGTCTTATGGATCCTTATAACATTTATAACTTTTGTGGTGTTGTTTTACTCTATTTAGTTCGTTCAGTTCTGAAATGATACTTTGGTACTTGTGTATTTTTGCTTTTTTTTAAATATTTCATATTGATCATTGTTGCTTTGAATTTATTAAATTGTATGAAAGATTCATTAGTAGAATGAAAGTGATTTTGTTGGTTGTTATTTAATTTTATATTAAATAGAAAAATGTTGTCTTCGTTTGGATGAATTTTGCTTTAGCTTCTACAGTAAATCCTTTTACATTGTAGAAGGTAAGGTTGAATATTTATGAACTAATAATCAGCTGCTATGTGAATATAGTTTTAAGCCCAATATAACAATCAATTTTTAGCATAGGATCCTGCAACTATGATTTTTTTCCCTTTTTTGCCCCTTTTGCTTTTGCGTTTCTCTCCACTTGATGCTTTAAGAAAAGTGGTACTTAATGCTGTAGGGTCGGAGAGAATTGGGCCCTTTTCTACACAAAAAGAGAAGAATTGATTTGAATGTTTGAAAGCCATGAAGGGACAAATTAAATTAATAAGATATCTACATTTGAAATGTTTTAAGCATGGGCAGTAGCGTCTTTTCTTCTGAAGAGGAATGGGAAGTTAAAGGGCCAATCATCCGTTCATCCCTGTGTTTGCACCATTTATTTAGTGGAAACTTTTTCTCAATCTCAAACCCATCTCTCTCCCCACTTCTCTGTGCTGATGAGAAAAAATAAATAAAAAAGTTCTAAGCTTCATTTATTTTAATGTATATCTGTCCACAACGATTTAGGAAAATCTAGTTCATTAGTCAATGGACTTGGAGAAAAACTTCACATAATTTTACATCTTAAGAATAATTTCACTTTTAAAAACTTGCTGGTTGTACCAAATAGATTCAAACACTACTGATATTTAAAAACTGGCCAGAGTTTCTGTCTAACAGTTCATATACAAAAGTTTTGTACAGAATTGTTTCAACCATGGATCTAGTTTTAGTATTATTTAATTTTTGGGGTTACTTTCTGGTCTTAACTTTGCTAGTTTTTGAATTATTCCGTGCTTGTGTTCTTTTATTGGCTGAAATCTTCCCCATAGAATTATTTGTATTTAATTCATGTAGTTTTTTTTACTGGATATATTTAATTCCTGCAGTTACAGTGTATTATATGTCTCCTAATCTAGTGAGTAAACAGAAAAACATGGGAGCTTATAAGTTTTTTGAGTTCCATGTGTCTTATTGATTCTCTTGGTTGGAGAGAGGAGGAGAAAGAAGGGAAAGCAGAGAAAGGGAAAAAGGGATGGGTAGATTGAATTGTCATTGTTTGTGTCCAAAGTTATGTTACGTGGACTCGGGTATGTGTGTTTGGTGCAGGTATTAGTATTGGATCTTATAATTGTTGTCCCCAGCAGCACCCCGTCATGGGTGGGTGTTCATATTTGTTCTATTATTCAATTCTTTTATGGGATAAGAAGTTATTGTCCGGTAATATGGGGTTGAGAAGCACATACACTTCTAATAAGGTGGGCATGTTTGTCAGTCACATTTCAATCACTGACACTCGTCAGAGGCGCCTCCCCTTGAAGCTTGTCGGGAAATTGCACACACGTGTTTTATCAATTTTTATTTTTTTAGAACCATGCACTCTTTGGACACGCATCAATCACAAATGGAAAACACAGCAAATTTGGAAAACTAACTAGGGTTACCTATTGGCCCTCGTCCTTCACACTTCGTCTAATTGAGACGATGGATGTTATCTATGATAGATGGATTGATGAAACAGTTTTTATATAATGTTGTTAATTTTATGATTTTTGATGAAAAACTGTTGTTATGCAAATGATATATTTATATATTGATATTTATGATATGGAATTTTCATTTTTT
>JAOTRH010221090.1:0-10524 GCA_034768845.1 Heliamphora exappendiculata
AGGAAGGAGAGGGGTCACAGAGAAGTAAATAGCCACAGAGAATTCAATTGCCACTTATGGCAATTGAATTCCAGGCTATTGAATTCCATGCTGTAACTTTTCCTCTTCTCTGTCTCTTTCTCTTCTTCTTCTGAGACCTCAGAGCTCCCAGCTCTGTCTCTTCCTCTTCTCTGGCCCTTTTATTATGGATTGGTTTCCAGGCTTCAATTGCAATTGAATGGCCAATTCAATTGTAATTGATCTAGCTATTAAAATCTAAATTTCAATGGCTAATGAAATTCACAGATTCCAACAAAACCAACTTTTTCTTCCTATTTTCTTCTAAGTTATTCACATTTTATTTATTTCATCTTTCAACTACAATTTAAGCCTATATAATTCGTAAATAAAATAATACAAACTCAGCTTGTCTAATTAATAACGAATTAAACAAATGGAAGTATTCAAACCTAAATAAACGGCATAAAGTACCTTTTACTCTTTCTCAATATAGAAAGAAGCCTAAGCGCATGTTTGAGTTTGCTTTTTAAAGGTTTTTTTTATTTAAAAGTCTGTTAAAAAGTATACTTGTTTGGTCTTCTATTATAATTATTTAATTTTTTTTATATTTTTTTACATCTCTATTTTTATAAAATAAAAGTAAAAAAAATTATAAAAAATGCTAAGCCAAACACAAACTAAATTAAATGTATAAAATACCTTTTACCCTTTCTGACTATAGTGGGAAGCCTAAATTAAGGGCATAAAAAACCTTTTACCCTTTCTCGCTAGAGAGCATACTATTGCTGCACAAATTAACAAAACTAGGTGTTAAAAAGAAAAAAAAAAGTGTCAGCAAAGGTGACATTTTCAAATGACAAATCTAAACCAACACCTAGCTTTGAACTATTTTGTATTAATTCTAAATGGGGTTCATTTTGATAATTTGAGTCGTTCGAGCTTGTTAGAAGATCGTTGATATATATATATATATATATATATAAATTAATCTAAAATTTGGATTATATTAATACTAAAAAAACATAAATGGTCATATTTGTCACTCATTTTTATATAAAAATATGGGACTCAATCATGTAATTATTAATTTTTGATTCATTTAGGTTTTTACATCAATGATGTTCTTAGTAAGCTCTATAATATGAACGAACGATTTGAGCCATTAAGAAGAATCAAAGTTGATTAGCACGAGAGAGGAAATAGAGATCTCTCAAAAAATTGGAGTGAATCTAGACTCCGTTTGCAGTTATATATCAGCTATGCAGTTTTTGTTATTTGCTTTTAGTCTCACCAAATCTTTGGTAGGCGATCGTTGTATCGTCGCATGGTGGTTCAGTGATTAAATTATCATGTTCTATTAAGAAAACGTAAATGAGGATGCAATATGAAAATTTCCTAATTTTAATCTTGATTTGCACTAATTAATTTATTTAAAACGAAACACTGTAATCAAATAGATACAACCACACAAGTAAATAAAAGAAATCACGCGAGATACAAAAACTTTACGTGAAAAATTCAAACTCGGGTAAAAAATACGTGACCAATCCACGTCCAAGAGAATCAAGCACCATAAAAAGTTTTGATTACAAGAAATTTTATAAATCATTGTTAAATTCACAACCTCCGACAATAAATCTATTCTTACTGAATCCATATACATCAAACCAAACCGTGCTCGACCGTTGACAGAATCCACCACTAGATTTGACTCATAAGAATCAATCCAAAAGATACCATAAACTAGAAGTGTGAAGAAATACATTATTTGATGATATTCTTGAAAGTACATATGCTATATGATTATCGAGCCATAATTTTCGGGAGAACTTTTGTTAAGAGCACATGATGGCTATAGAGTCTTTATCTCAAAATGTGTATTTTTATAAAACCCTAGCTGCCTCTTAATTATAATAAAACCCTAGTTGCTTCTATATCACTCAAAAATCGTGAAACCCTATCAAATTTTAAGGTTGTCTCGTGTATGGGACGGCTCGAGCAATGAAACTTAACTTGCAGTTCTTTTTGCAGACAACGAGAAATCGAGAGCCACGTTTGATAGCTCGATAGATCACTCGAACGGTCCGTCGAGCGGTGGGACCCAAGTTGCAATTGCTTGATCTTTTCTGAAATATATAAAATCCTCAAACATTTTATACCAAACTCACAAGAATAAGTATTAAAATATTAAAAAATAAAATATGAATATTTTGTCACAGATTTCCCCAAAAAAACAAAATCGATATTCCTAACACAATATCAGTAATATATAATGTTATAATAATCAAAGTATTTTAATAAATTAACTTATTAAATAATATGGTACAATCTTACAAAAATTAATGCAAATTTTTTTAGTTACCCGTCTTCTCAAAAGAGATTTGTTTGCTTTTTCACTAAACAAAAAGTTTGTGACTTCTCAACAAGTCAACTTCTTTGAAGATTAATTTTATGGACTTTTTTTTTCTGGTTGTACCCTTAAATAGCATTGTGCCCAAGGATGAGTACTCCACGCTTTTGATGGTGGGTCGAACCCATTAGAAAAAAATGTTTATTATTATGTTGAAAGAGGGTTATGATTGGGTTTAAAGCCCAATTATTATCAACCAATGTTCAGATCATCATAAGTGATTGCCCATGAACAAGTTAAGCCTAAACAAAGAGATCAAGCTCTAACGGAATGAAGGCCCAAACTCCATAAACTGAAAATGGCTGCCCCAAAGGGACAATCCATGCCAACTCATTCTCTTAAAGGAAATAAACCAAAAAGGAGCCTTTGGTGAGATAAATACCCAAGAGCCATTATCCCCACAGCAATCAACTCAAGAAATAAGGAAAAAGCATCCTAAATAGATAAGGGGTACTATAAAGATGAGGAAGAATCCCCAAATATGGAAGGATCAATTGTAGAGTCATGAAAGGACTCTGCGACCCAGGTTCAACCTATATAAAGAGGCAAGCACCCCAAGCATAAGGTACGCAATATTCATTCTAGTTTTGAGTTTAGAATTGTCCTCAAATAGACGTCTAACTTAAGTATTAGAGTGCTTTTTGTCTAACTTAAGTTTCCATCTAGCTTAAGTATCGGAGTGCTTTCCGATCAAACTTGGCCGAAAAACACTAACCGTGTTCTCATCTCGCAGGAGTTCAGGAACGATAATAGCAACCTATAACAAATTCGGCAACCAGAAATTTGGCTATTATTTTGTTTGGGATCACCAAAGGTAAACCAATCAGGTTGGTTTTGATTACATTAACAGCTTTCAACTCACACATTATGATATAGTTTTTAATAAATTTATAATTAGTATTATTAAAAATATACATTTTTTATGAAAACAGTGTCATGAATATATTAAAAGTTTTGAGCGTTTGAGAAAAATTATAATTTATTATTAAAATTAATAACAAAAAATTAAAAACTAACCTTAGACGTTTAGCCAAGCACCCCATTATAATGTATGTGCTATGAAAATGATATTTAAGTAGATTTACTTCATATATTTACTTATGTGGCATAATTAAAATTTGTTACGGACTTTGGCCTCGATCTAATTCGTTTTTAGTTTGGCAAATTTATGACAAATGTTTATTCATATTATTTATTTTATTCATTGATATTTTAACACTTGTTCTTTTATAGTTATGGTTTGATATTGCAGCACAACGGATAAGGAGCAGAAAAAGGAAAAAAGTTGCACGCAGTGTCAAACCGCTCGATAGACCGATCGATCGGTCCATCGGGCGGTCTCCAACAGCTCTCGATTTCAAGCCTCTGCAACAAAGAACTGCAAGTGTCAAAAGACTAATCGATCGGTCCTATACTCATGGCCCAGTTCTTAAGTGATAGCCCATGAACAAGTTAGGCCCAAACAAAGAGACCAAGGACCAAACTCTGCCACCCAGGTCCAACCTATATAAAGAGGCAAGCACCCCAAGCATAAGGCACGCAATATTCACTCTAGTTTTGAGTTTAGAATCGTCCTCAAATAGACGTCTAGCTTAAGTATCAGAGTGGCTTCCGTCCAACTTAAGTATCGGAGTACTTTCCGATCAAACCTGATCGAAAAACGCTAACCGTGTTCTCATCTCGCAGGAGTTTAGGAATGATAATAGCAACCTCTAACAAATTCGGCAACCAGAAATTTGGCTCTTATTTTGTTTGGGATCACAAAAGGTAAACCAATCAGATTGGTTTTGATTATATTAACAACTTTCAACTCACACATTATGATATAGTTTTTAATAGATTTATAATTAGTATTATTAAAAATATACTTGGACATTTTTTATGAAAACAGTGTCATGAATATATTAAAAGTTTTGAGTGTTTGAAAAAAATTATAATTTATTATTAAAATTAATAACAAAAAATTAAAAACTGACCTTAGAAGTTTAGCTAAACACCCCATTATAATGTATGGGCTATGAAAAATGATATTTAAGCCGATTTACTTCATATATTTACTTATGTGGCATAGTTAAAATTTGTTACGGACTTTGGTCTCGGTCTAATTTGTTTTTAGTTTGGCAAATCTATGACAAATGCTTATTCATATTATTTATTTTATTCATTGATATTTTAACACTTATTCTTTTAGAGTTATGGTTTGATATTGCAGCGCAGCAGATAAGGAGCAGAAAAGGCAAAAAGTTTCACGCAGTGTCAAAACGCTCAATAGACCGATCGATCGGTCCATCGAGCGGTCTCCAACAGCTCTTGGTTTCAAGCCTCTGCAAAAAAGAACGGCAAGTATCAAAAGACCGATCGATCAGTCTTGTGCTCGTGGCCTAGTTCTTAAGTGCTGCTGTTAGGGTTTTAGCTGTTGTTTATAAATAGGCTATGAGGTTTTTTTTGGGATGCCTCTTATTATTTTTATGAAGACCTAGTCGCCATAGAGAGCCTATGAGATTGTCCATTATTTTTGCAAGCTAGTCTACATACGCGCAAGCTAGTTTATAACTTGATGATTCATTAACTTTCGCTTATTCAAGCCAATCATCAAGTCAATCAAAGTTTCAACAATCAGTTTGGATTCGTGGAGTCGCTTGAAAGGATTCTCAAGTGTTAAAGTTTGGTGGAGGAGTCCGTCAACAAAAAAGTCCGGTGGTGGGTTTCAGCAGTAGTTAAGCACATGAGTTGGTGTACGTGGATTCGGTAGGAGTAGGCTTTCAAACATTTGGTTGTTGGTGCAACGTTAGTTTGTAAGATTCTCTTATAACCAACGATTTTATAGTGTTTGATTTTTTAGACCCGGTGTGGTCTCATAGTTTTTACCCAATTTAGAATTTTTCATATAAAAATCGATGTCTCTTATGTGTATGTGGTTATTTTATTTTCTGCTTGTGGGATTGATTGATTTAAGCTTATTTGCATCATTCATCTTATTTTAAAAAATCAGTTATTAAAAATACTCTACAAACGGGTGTAGTTTTGAGATTTGGAGGTCAAAAATAAGAAAAATCAAATATGTTTTAAAAAATATTTTAAACACTTTGAAAATTAAATTTTAAAAACTCTTTTTTATCAAAAATGGAGTCGCCACTTAGTTTTTGAAAAAAATTAAGAAAAATAAAAAAAGAATTGCCACTGATCTTTCGAAAATGTTAACCAGAGAAAAATAGTTCGGGAGCTAAAGTACGAATCAAAAAAGGTATTAGGCACCCCGTTCGCCCAACCAAAAAGTTGGCCTATACTAATCATTATTGGTTCTTCAATAGAATTTCTCAAATGCATGCAAATAAAAAAATACAGGCAAAAAGAGAACATTCAAAATCAAGTATAGAAAATACATAAAATATGTATATGACATTTCAAAATAAATAAATATCAAAAGAAAAATCCTAAGTCCTATAACATGCAATATCTATCTAAAAGATTTATGGAACACATCCACATGCAATATTCACAAAAATAAGCTAACTATCATGATTTGCATAAAATAATAAAAGCATGCTAGAAATTACCAAAACTACATAAACATGAATTTTCTACTAAAATAGACTAAATAAGTCTAAACGTGTTTTTAAAGAGAATAGCCAAAAACATACATAATTAAAAATAAACTAAATTAACACTAAAGACAAAAAACTAAATGTAAAAAGATGCATGAGAATTATATACTCAAAGAAAGCTTATGAGAGTTTTATAACAAGAAGAATTTTGAGAGTTTAAAAAAAACAAAGAAAAAGAAAAACATACTAAAATGAAAAAGGTAGAAGATGTTATTAAGTTATTGAAAAGAAGAAAATCTAATTATTT
This sequence comes from Heliamphora exappendiculata, assembly GCA_034768845.1. NCBI lineage: Eukaryota > Viridiplantae > Streptophyta > Magnoliopsida > Ericales > Sarraceniaceae > Heliamphora > Heliamphora exappendiculata. The sequence continues at coordinate 6,263 of JAOTRH010221090.1, forward strand.
ATATATTTTTATGCATTTTTATGATTTTTGAGTTTTAACAAAATAAAAAAAAATATTATAAAAGAAAAATTAATCTTAGCAAAAAATGATTTTGAAGAAGTTATTAATAAAGAAGATCTAACTTATTCATATTTTATACTTGTAAAGAAAATAAAAGAATAATAAAATAAAATAAAATAAAATAAATGAAACAAAAAAAAGAGTTTTAATATTATTAAAAGAGTAAATTATAATGCAATTTAAATATGGAAGTTAGCTTAAAAGTATATAGTAATTTTTAGGTTTGATAGAATAAAGAATAGTAAAACTAGAAGATAGAGTTTTAAAAGAAAATAAATACTAATATTAAGAGAAAAGAAATGTAAAATAGAACTTTATAAGAAAATTATAGTTAATAAAGAGATTAAAATGCTACATTATGAGTATAATAATATTAATGATAAAGCAAGAAAAATAAAATAAAATGAATGTTATGGAAAAAAATTATACTATTATAGAAAGAAGAAGTTAGGGAAGTAATACTATGCTAGAAAGAAAATAAAACAAAGCATTAAATTAGAATTACAAGAAAAGAAAATAAAATGAAGTGTTTAGTAAAAGACACCAATCCCAGCACATCCCTTCTTGTGTTGTTATAGGCTCGCACTCCTTGATTACAGGGAGTGAACTGGTCTGGCCTCATCTCTAAGCAGAGGGCTGTTCTCAATGGACAGACATTCAAAACATATCCATTATCAATAAGGGTCACCGGGACCCACTTTTTTAGGCACTTGACGGTGATGTGAAGCGGCTTATTGTGACTTTTTCTTTCAACGGGCAAATCCTTATCAGAGAAGGAAACGACTCTTGGCTCGACGGCTGGTAGAATAAGTTCAATAAGCTGCTCGGAGGTTGCAACTATCGGAACACTGGCCTTGTTCAAAACTTTTAAAATAGCTTGCCTATGCTTATGCGACGCCATCAACAAGCCCCAGATACTGATGTTAGCTTGTATCTTTTTTAACTGTCTTAGTACAGTATCATCTTCCTCCTCTTGCTCTATCCCTTTTCTTTTCCACCTGGCTGTCCCTTCTCTAGCTAAGTTGGCTTAAAAAGTCATCCACTTCTAGTTAGGTGTTCCACGCCGTCTTCGGGGTCCCATAACCCTAGCATCACATTATTAGTATGTCTTACTTCATTTACATGCAGAGGGCTTTCGAATGCCCACAAATTATTTAAGTCACTAATGGCTGCCCTTTCTCGTCTTTCTTTGTCATCTTCAATAGCCCACGTGTTGTCGATTTCTTCCCAGATGTCCTCTTCAATAAAATTTACTTGCTGTTCATGATCGGCCCAAAATCAGTCCATTCGGTCCCATCAGATTTCAACACAACCCTGACCAGCCAATAGGATTGCATGTCATCAACGTGTATTTCCTCCTCAAAAAGTCAGGGAAGGGTGATTCCATCAAGTATATGACCGAACCCATAAGGTCGAGTTGGGTAATCCAATGGCCAGCCATCCTCTTCATTGCGCTCCTCCTCTTGTTGGTAGGTTTGGATCATCAGTCGATACCATTCCCAAGCATTATCATTCCATTCCTCCATTCTGTCTTGGCTGCCTCCAAGCACCATGAACGAGCATACTGTTTGGTTCTCAGCTACTGAAACATGAGGGCGGGGTAGGTGTGCTGAGCAGATGTGCTGACTCGGGTCCTCCGATTCTCCTAAAGACATGCAATTTATCCCAGCCTGCCTAGCATGATTTGGCAATGGGTTAGTAGTAACATCCGGCTTTGGGGTTGCTGATGGAGGAGGGATCACTTTGTTATCAATGAGATTCTAGATCTCATGGCGGAGTCTCATACACTTGTCAGTTAAATGCCCGTGGCCTTGGTGGAAGGCACAGTATTGGGAGGCATTGTACCTCAGAGGAAGTGGATCATGAACAGGCATGGGGTCCAGTAGCTTGATGAACCCCTTCTCGACGAGTCGATTTAGTGCGGTGGATAAAGAATATTGAGGGGAGTAAAGACCCACCTCGGCTTTTGTTGCTGTTGGCCATTGTCTGACTGCTGAAGGCTATTTGCTGGATGGGTGGAAGAAGAAGGATTTAAAAGGTTCACCTCGCCCGAGCGAACAGCGGATGGATTTTGGTTGGCTGTGAGGAATGTCCTTCTTGGTGGTTTCTGACTGGGTTCTATTTTCTCAATGTCACCAGATTGGATTGCGTCTTCTATCTGAACCCCAGCATCAAATAACTGCTCGAATGTGGAGAGTGGCTGTGTAATTAGATAGCGTTTCAGGAGGGGTTGCAGAGTCTTTACTACGATCTGGATTTGCTCCTTTTCAGAGGGCCTGTTTGTCATCTTTGTAGCTTTACCCCTCCAACGGGTCAGAAAGTCGACAAAAGATTCTCGATTCTCTTGTCGGGTTATCTCAAGCTCTCGAGTAGTAACGTCCAGTTAGACATTGTAACTATACTGGCTGATGAAAACCGTTACAATGTCTTCCCACGTTCTTCTTTTAGCTACATCAAGGGAGATGAACCATTTCTGGGTTGTCCTAGACAGAGATCGGTGAAAGAGCTGAGGCTTCAATTGGTCACCAATCCCCATTGGTGACATGATACCAGCATACATTCGGAGATGAATTCGGGGATCTCCAGTTTTATCAAATTTTTCTCTGTCCGGCATCTTGAACTTTTATGGCAATTTGGCATCTGGGTACAGGCAGAGTCCCCCTACGTTGAGCATATATTCCTCAACTTCTTTGGCTTTCCTCAACACCTTTTCCATTCGGTCATTCTTTTCTGCCAACACAGAATCCCCAGACTGGGCAGTGTTTTCTTCTTCTACTATAATTGGGCGGGGAACCCATAGTGGTACCATGACTTGTGGTATCTCCGGTCCCTGGTTGTCATCCCAAAAGTTTTCGACATTCTCATTTGCGTTATCTGGCTGCCCATTTACACTGAGCGTACGGGCCTGAATTGCCTGTATTTATGCCTGACATTCAGTTTGAGCTTAGGTCTGCTGTTCCACAACTCGTTGTATCTTGGTAATAGACCTCATCAGGGCTGTCAAATTAACTTCACTCTCTGCCATGTTAATCAATTCAGATACTCTACGAAGTCTGCCCGATTATGATATTATCCAAACTCGTGTCAACTATATTCTTTCCAGATCAATGGTATGCCACAGAAAAACCTAAATCCCACAAGCAGAATAACCAGTTTCAAACAATAGATAGCAAATACTCCAGATACCCAAAACAGCTAAAACTGAAATAATACCCCTGTTGGGCCCATACCACCAGCATAACAACTGAACGTCTGAAGACCCCGTATGAGAACCAAAGGGGATAGATCAACTAAGCTCTAGAGAAAAGGTTTTATCTTAAGCGGACGACGTTCCGACAAAAGATTATTCTAATCCTCAAGAGACTGGTTCGACATGTGAAAAAAAACGGCAACATAACGGTAGAAGAACAATACTTTTCTCACACAGGTCGAAAGAGAGGGGGTTGAAGGAGAGGGGGTTGATTTACAATAACTGAAATAGTAAAGAGAGATGAGGAACAAGAACGGGAGTTGTAACAATGAATATGAGCTTGATGGATTTGAGCAATAGAATAATAAATGTAAGTCTCTCTCTTCTGTATGTTTTAAATGCTGAGAAGCAACTCCTTATATAAGTTCTTGTGAGTTCTTAACCGTTAGAGGTAGGTGAGGGCAATAAATGCCAAAAATTCAACCGTTGAGATCTGCCGTAGTTTGAATTTTCGTCTTTAGGGTCGACACAAATATCTTTGGTATCGACACAACGTGTCTAAGGTAGGGTTCTTCAAATGGTTGGGTCGACACGAATATTTTGAGGGGTCGACACAAATTCTGCATTTTACCTTCAAACGTTCTGGGGTCGACACAAATAAACCTGGTGTCGACACGTTTGAACCTTCAACATCCGGAGGAACCATTTGGTGTCGACTCAACTTGTCTCTGGTGTTGACACCAAATCTCTGCAGGAAGCCTCAGTAGTTTTGTGCCGACACAAATCTTCTTGGGGTCGACACCAAAGTTCTGTAGGCAGGCTTCAGGACATTTGGGTCAACACGATTTGTCGTGGGGTCGACACAAAAAATCTTCAGGAGGTCTCGGTTGTTTTGTGTCGACACAATTTTTATTTGTGTCGATCCAAACTTCTGGAAATCAAAAGTGAGGATCACTTCTGTGTCGACACAATTTGATTTGTGTCGACTCAAAATGAGTCCTGGGCACTTCGG
>JAOTRH010221112.1:0-10522 GCA_034768845.1 Heliamphora exappendiculata
CTTTACAAAGAATTGTAGAAACAAGAGATGTACTAGAAAATCACTCTCTTAAAGAGTAGAAGAGTACACAATGAAAGGACACACTAATTCACTTCCAAAGAGTATAGATATGAATGCTCAATGGAGAATTCTAATGGATTATACTCTCTTTCAATGAAATTATGAAAAGTAAGATAATTTGGAACAAGAATTGAAGTACCAAGAAAGTATAGAAATGGAAGAGATGAGGGATCATTGAATATGAGGTTTGGAGGACCATTTATAGCAAAACATTTTCGAACTAGCCGTTGGGGGTATTTGAATATTTTATTCCAAAGTCAAACTAGTCGTTATACCATCAAATCAGTCATTCAGGACCATTCAGTCGACTGAATTGGGGATTCAGTCGACTGAGCCTCATTGAACCATGAAATTAAAATTTCAAAAACATTTTTAGTCGATTGAGGTGTCAAGTTCAGTCGACTGAACTAGATTTTTAGGCGTTCAGTCGCCTGAATAAGCAAACCAGTCGACTGACTTGGACTGCTGTATTTTCCCAACTTCAAACGATGATATCTCCTTCATCCTGACTTCGAATGAGGTCATTTTTGTGTTCAAATTGAAGCCGGGGAAGTCTAATTTCCAATGGTTTAAGCGTCGTATCAAATTTCATTTTGTACAAAATGTTCTGTCCAAAATACCAAAGGTATGTCATTTTTCTTCAAACACTTTTTGCATATTTTTTGCCAAACTTCTTTTGAAACTTGTTTCTCATCTTTTTAGAGTTCTTTAACTCAATATAAGTTTTGATAAATTGTTTTGCGTGAGTTATTAATAATCCTATGGTCAATCTAAGGTCTCCTATTAGCTTTCACAAATATGATCTTTGGTTGTGAACTTGCGTAGGTTCCTAGATTCGATAAACTTGAAATTCTTCGAGTTCTTCAAGTCCTTTTCTTTTCTTCTTAGTTTTCTAATGCTCCATGGATCTTAGCCGCATGAATATGATTTTCATGCTTCATGGCTTCCATTTTGCATTCTCAATTGTGCATAATGTTGAACTCCTGTAAACTCACTTAATTGCACAATTAGAACATTTTGTTTTTCATCATTAAAATAGATGTTGAAACCTTGTTTTGGACAATAATGTCACGCCCCAAACTCTGGGCCACGTGAAATACCCATAAACAACCAAATAAAACCCAACCCAAGAATACACTCTCAAAATAAACCATACATGCATTGTATATAAACGTCAAATAGCAACATTACACGGCTCCAACGCCCGTAAAACATGTTGTAACAGACATGTAACAAAACTAGCAAAAAGAAAGATTACAGCTCTTCCACCTCTTCAGCACCTCCAGATCAACTAGCGTGACCGGTACTTGAAGAAAAGCAAAATCCCACACCGTGAGCCAAGGCTCAGCAGATTCTAAACAACACATGCAATATAAGCTAAACATGCTCAATAAACGAAGTGCAGCTTTTGACTTTCTTTCAAGCCATTAAAAATAGTTTGAAAACCATTTTAGATCATGACTCACCGGAGCCAGAAAACCATTTTTCACATGCAAGGGAAAGCGAGGATAAAAACCATTTGTCGACTCATCAGAGCCTTGAAAAAGATTCCAGTATTACGACTCCCGTAGGTCGTTAATACAGTATTTCGACTCCCGTAGGCCGATAATACAATTTTAAGAAAATTGGTCTATCCGTCCCAAAATGCAATACATGCAATCTATGAAAACGTGCCTCTTCAGGACCTCGTTTCAGCCTTCAGATATTGCACACACACCCACACTCGTGCCTCATCAGGATCTCATTTCAATCCGTTAGATATCGCACACCATTCATGCAACCCATGCAACACATCTTCATAGACTTTCACCGTAGGACCGCAACCCCAACTAATGCATCTTCTCATACTTTCACTGAATGACAGCAGCCCCAAATACACCGACTTTCGCAGCTTACCTCATACACCAGCTTTGGCAGCCTACCTCATACAGCCACACACGCACACGAGCATCATCAACCAAGATTTACTTCTACTGGATCACAAATTCATCTAATCTATTTCATACACATATGCAAACCTAAACCAGCATTTAAAGCATATAACCATGTATTAACACGACATTCCACAAATCACGTCACATGCCTATAAAACTCTAGGTTTTAAAGCATAAACCACGTAATCCACTTACGCATTCTGTACATAAATAAACAGTTATAAATATGCACATAACCATGTATAACAAAAACATCACAACGCCACCCGCCAAAACAAGCCAACATCCACCCACGGGGATAAGCCACACGACCACCACTGGCCCAAACACTCCCAACACGGTCATCACAGACCCACGACGCTCACTCGAGCCAACACAACTCAACATCAAACCACGCACATAACGATGCATCACAAACTGTATCTACCATGCACATCACCCACGAGGGCGACACTCAAACGCACACCCGAGGCCACGACATGAACCCCGAAACCACCACACGACCAACCAAACCCCAAAAGAAATCCACATGTATTTCAATTAAGTAATTCCCATAAATTAATCAATTGAATACGTTAGGACACCAATCAAAAACCAAGGAATCAACCCAAAACCAAAAACCAACAGCCCACAGGTTCAATCGATCGAACCCTACCTCCAGTCGATCAAACACCCTACTGGAAAATGACAAAATGCCAAAACACAGTTCAGTCGACTGAACCCCACTGTCCAGTCGACCAAACTCAAGATCCAAGCTTCAGTCGACCGAACCCCGTGGTGCAGTCGACTGAACCACTGCAAAAATCATTTCCGAGCTACGGGTTTCTACATCCAAACCTCAATTCGAAGCCTCCAAACTCCAAACCAACATTCGTGAACACCCACACGCCTAGGCCTAACACCAAGACCTCAAAGGAAACTCCCGACACCCGATTCCATCCACAAAAATCGCCGAAATAAGGTTTAAAACCCTAAAACCTAACTTGAAACAAATGCAAATCTATAGCAATCTACCTATTAAAAACACACATGTTTACCCATAGCACCCTTATATAGCAGTAGGGTCTAGAATTCTTCCTCGGTGAGTTCAAAACTCGACGTCTCGATCCACGTGCAAAATTGAGTTTTATCAGAATTAAAATCTGATCAAATGGTTTTGTAACCCACCGCGCCATTAGCAAGGATCCGCTGTTGGATCGGTGAAAATCGAGCCCCAGGCCCCCGAGAACTTAGAGAGAAGGCAGAGAGAAAACAAAAAACTTACTGGAGAAGTTTTGGAAAATATCTTTATAAAAATATCTAACTCCAGATATTTATAGGTCTCCAAAATATTTTTTTTAAAAAAATTTTCAAGAATTGCGCCACAATGGACCATGGCCTCGGGAACCTACCCTGCATGCATATCTAATCCCGATAATGCATCAAAAGCAGTAAAACATGCTACAACGAAAACACATAATGCGCGTTCAAAAATGCCAAAAAAAGAAAACAGGTCAGGGTCTCACAACTCTACCCCCCTTAAAGGAATTTCGCCTCCAAAATTCAACTCAAGATCATAATAACAAACCGTCGATCGAAACCAACACAAGCACACGAGATGGTGAGCCAAATCATTCCTAAGATATAGTCAAACAAGGTCAGGCATCCTAGACAATGGCCAACTACCTCAAGGACGCGGGATCTACAACACTCCCAACCTCACATTATCACCAACCACTGTCTCAACACAGCACACCATCCAAGGGATCCATAACCAACCCCAAACAAATGCAATGAAGAACTGGCCCAAAGCCTGCAGACTTAGAAAGTACCTCTGCTCACTAAAGGTATATCAGCATCCTCCGGCACGACCAGTGCCCTAGAAGAACCGCGAGCTGCAAGAGCATACACTCGGGGTAACCCCACTTTATCCTGTCTGCCATAACTCGGCACTGTCGACTGCCGCATCAACTGAACTGATGTACTCCCACCTGCCATCCGGGAAGTCTGTACTGCAGAAGGCTCTTGTCAACCCTGCGCATATGAACCCACTGGTGTGTCCTCCATGCTCAGCACACTGCCTCTCTGGGGACAATTCCTACGAATATGTCCAGACTGTCCACACTCATAGCAAACTAATGGGTCCCTCCCCTGCGGCTGCACTAGAGTCAAGCTCTTGGATGGTCTCGGCTGTAAATAATCCGCCACACGATGCCTCAGCTGTCTGCATCGAAAATAGGTCAACTCCCTCTACTCTAGCCTCCTAGACGAAGCCACAGATGGTGATGGTGCTAGTACCAGAGGACTTCTACCTCTTACTGGAGCGTCCACCCGTCTGTACCTCCGCTCCACCCTGCGATGCCTTGCCTCCCTCGAAGCTCGAGTCTCAGCCAAAGCATTCTCAACTCTCGCTGCTGCGTCAAATAGCTGTCTGAACACACGATATCCCATCACAGCCACTCACTCCTTGATCGTCGGCCTTAAGCCCCGCTTAAACCTCATCAAAAGCAACTCATCTGTGCACTCCACCTCCGGTGCAAACTGCGATAAGCTCGTAAACCTGGCCTCGTACTGCATGATGTCCATGGCCCCCTAGGTAAGAGAATAGAACTCCTCCCTGCATAAGTCACTCCTCAAAGTTGGGAAATATCTCTCCAGGAAGACTCGTGTAAAAGCTGCCCATGTGGCCCCCACTGTAGTCCTGGCATATCTCCACCACTGATGAGCATCACCTTTCGGCTGAAAGGTGGCAAAAGAAACTCGCAACTCATCCTCCATAATCTGTAATGTGTCCAGGATTTGGGTCGTCAACTCCAACCACTCTGTTGCCATAAGAGGATCAGGATCTCCTGCAAAGGTAGGCGGATCCATGCGTCTGAACACCCGCATCGCAACTGTAGCCCTCGCCTCAGGCCCCCTCTTCCTAACAGGCTCACCCCTAGCAAAATAACTCCACATATACCGATGAGAACCCACAAGAATGACACGCTTATCTAGATAACCTACTCAGATTCCCTGATAGAAATCACATCAGCTAAACGCGTTTCTAACTTGGCTCCCAAGTTTGTTAATCCAAACGCCCAAAGGAAAGATTATCACTCCTAAGATTCAACCCCCTTGCCCATATATACACATCATTCACGTAAGCCTCACATGCTATCACGTTCATGTTATCAAAACGTCTAAACATATGCAGTCAAGCACATGCAATCAACCTCACACGGGATACACCCTCTTCCCATGGCTCATAGGTATTCGAACCCAGAGCTCTGATACCAAGTTGTCATGCCCTAAACTTCGGGCCACATAAAACACCCAGAAACAACCAAATAAAACCCAACCCGAGAATACACTCTAAAAATAAACCATACATGCATTATATATAAATGCCAAATGGCAACATTACATGACTCCAACGCCCGTAAAACATGTTATAACATACATGTAACAAAACTAGCAAAAAGGAAGACTACAGCTCTTCCACCTCTTCAGCACCTCCAGATCAACTAGCGTGACCGGTACTTGAAGAAAAGCAAAATCCCACATCGTGAGCCAAGACTCAGCAGATTCTAAACAACACATGCAATATAAGCTAAACATGCTCGATAAACGAAGTGCAATTTTTGACTTTCTTTCAAGCCATTAAAAATAGTTTGAAAATAATTTTAGATCACGACTCACCAAAGCCAAAAAACCATTTTTCACATGCAAGCGAAAGCGAGGATAAAAACAATTTGTCGACTCATTAGAGCTTTGAAAACAATTCTAGTATTACTACTCTCACAGGCCGTTAATACAATATTTTGACTCCCATAGACTGATAATACAATTTTAAGAAAATTGATCTATCCGTCCCAAAATGCAATACAAGCAATCCATGAACACGTGCCTCTTCACGACCTCGTTTTAGCCTTCAGATATCGCACACACACCCACACCCGTGCCTCATCAGGATCTAGTTTCAATCCGTCAGATATCGCACACCACGCACGCAACCCATGCAACACATATCTTCACGGACTTTCACCGTAGGACCACAGCCCCAACTAATACATCTTCTCAAACTTTTACTGAAGGACTGCAGCCCCAAATACACCAGCTTTCATAGCCTACCTCATACACTAGCTTTCGCAGCCTACCTACCTCATACGCCGGCTTTCGCAGCCTACCTCATACACCGACACACGCACACGTGCATCATCAACCAAGATTTACATCTACTGGATGACAAATTCATCTAATCCATTTCATACACATATGCAAACCTAAACCAGCATTTAAAGCATATAACCATGTATTAACACGATGTTCCACAAACCACGTCACATGCCCTATAAAACTCTAGGTTTTAAAGCATAAACCACGTAATCCACTTATGCATTCCGTACATATATAAACAGTTATAAATATGCACATAATCATGTATAACAATACATCACGACGCCACCCGCCAAAACAAATTGACATCCGCCCACAGAGGCAACCCACACGACTACCACTAGCCCAAACACTCCCAACACGGTCATCACAGATCCACGACTCTCATCCGTGCCCAATACAACTCAACATCAAACCACGCACCTAACGGTGCATCACAAATCGTATCTACCATGCACATCACCCACAAGGGCGACACTCAAACGCACACCCGAGGCCATGACATGAACCCCAAAACCACCACACGACCAACCAAACCCGAAAAGGAATCGATAGGTATTTAAATCAAGTAATTCCCATAAACTAATCAATTAAATACCTTAGGACACCAATCGAAAACCAAGGAATCAACCCAAAACCACAAACCAATAGCCCACAGGTTCAGTCGACCGAACCCCACCTCCAGTCGACCGAACACCCTACTGGAAAATCACAAAACGCCAAAACACATAGTTCAGTCGACCAAACCCCACCGTCCAGTCGACCGAACTCAAGATCCAAGCTACAGTAGACCGAACTCCATGGTTCAGTCGATCGAACCACGGCAAAAATCGTTTCTGAGCTACCAATTTCTACATCCAAACCCTAATTCGAAGCCTTCGAACTCCAAACTAACATCCGTGAACACCCACACGCCTAGGCCTAACACCGAGACCTCAAAGGAAACTCCCGACACCTTATTCCAACCACAGAGATCACCGAAACAAGGTTTAAAATCCAAAAACCCAACTTGAAACAAACGCCGATCTACAGCAATCTACTCGTTAAAAATACACATGTTTACCCATAGCACCCTTATATAGCAGTAGGGTCTAGAATCCTACCTCGGTGAGTTTAAAACTCGACGTCTCGATCCACGTACAAAATTGAGTTTTGCCAGAATTAAAATCTGACCAGATAGTTGCGTAGCCCACCGTGCCAATAGCAAGGATCCGCTGTTGGATCGTTGAAAATCGAGCCCCGGGCCCCCGAGAGCTTAGAGAGAAGGTAGAGAAAAAATGAGAAACTTACTGGAGAAGTTTTGAAAAATATCTTTATGAAAATATCTAACTCTAGATATTTATAGGTCCCCAAAAAATTTTTTTTTTAAAATTTTTCGAGAATCATCCCACAACGGCCCATGGCCCCGGGAACCTACCCAACATGCATATCTAAGCTCGATCATGCATCAAAAGTAGTAAAATATGCTGCAACGAAAACACATAACGCGCGTCCGAAAATGCCGAAAAAAAATAGGTCAGGGTCTCACTAACAATCTCCCCCTTTTTTATGATAACAAACAACAAGCAAAATGAAATTGCCTTTACAAGGCTCCCCCTCACAATATGCATATAACCAAGATATTCAATAATTCAAGTGATAAACATTTAAGTTCAAATTGACCAAAAACTCTCCCTGTATATCATATCCCCCTTTTGACAATATTTAATCATTAAGTTAAGTGCATACTCTCCTTCTTTTTCTTATATCAAAAGAAATGTTAAAATGATATTCATTTTTCTCAAACATTCTCCCCCTTTTGACATCATCAAAAAGTAGAATCTCAAAAATGAAATTCATTTAAAAACCATTCTCCCACTTTTTCAAATAGCATCATTTTGACATTAATCAAGATAAATTCTCTTTTAGAAAATTAATTGTCAAAATAATACCAATTGTTATTTGTGGGTAGAAATAAAAATACATTCATTAAGCATTCTCCCTTTTTTTTGGTATAAATCACTAAAAATCATTATTTGACACCAAAAGATACAAACTTTTTATAAAAGTACCAAATAAAATCAATAGTAATGCATAGATACAAAAATACGAATGGCTTCTAAATATACTATGTATGCATAGGTTGAAACCTTATGCTATAGCCTAAAACTTTTAGGACAACAATGCCATATATATTTCATTGAATAAACCCATGATTTCAAGTGCATAATATCTTTCATGATAATACCAATTGAAATAAAGAAAACATTTTCACTCTATTTCAATTTAACAATTGATGTGTAAGAAAAATATTATGATACCCATCAAATTTCAAAGAACATGATTTATGTCATATCATTTCTATTGAAATTAACTCAAATCATACCAATTGAAAGGATAACAAAATTTTCTCTTTTAATGATTGAACAATCAATATGCATGAGAAAATTATGATCCATTAAGTATAAACATTCAAAAAAAAAAAAGAAAACTTTTCTCCGAAGTATAGCACATAATACCAATTGTTATGACTTTTTAGAAAAAGATATCAAATGTTGCTCAAAAAGTCATTTTTAATCTTCATTCAAATTTGATAATAATTGATATAAATTACGGGCACATATTTGATCTTATGAATTTCAAAAGATGTATATACATTCTTAATACATGAAATTCATTTATGACAAAAAGATATAAACATTTAGAGCACATTGTCTTTATACCTAATGAGTGTGAAGATTGTGCATGAAAGAATTTTCTTAAGCATAGCACATTATGTTCATGATTCATTTTCATATTAATGACTTTCAAAAAGATATATATCTAATTTTCAATAAATAAGTCATTCGAAAAATTCTATGAAAAATGAGTAGTCACACATGTGCTAGAGCACATTGTCATTTGTGCTATAGCACATTGAGTGCTGTTCATTTGTGCTAGAACACATTGTGTTCTTTCCAAGATGTACAAGAGCACATTACTATATTTATGATCCATAATGATGTATATTCATGCAAGAATTCATTTATCATATCTATTTATGACAAATAAGTGATAATTGCTAAAAAACAATATCATGAATTATGAATTTAAGAAAGATGAATATCTATTTTTGATGTAAAAATGATAGATATCTTGAGCACATTTGCATTTGCGACAAAATGATTATGAACAATTGGAGCACATGTCATAAAACTAGAAACGATAGAAATATTAATGAAGATAGAAAAAATTGTATCATGAGAGTATTAACTTTGTCAAGTCTCAAGTGATATACCATTTTGAAGCTTTGACTTGACATCCCACAAGTGGTTTGGATTCCCACTTATATGATTTACTAGTTCGCTTGAGTGGAAGCATCCAAGCACCTACAAAACAAATTTAGGTGAGATCTTTTGGTACCCATACCTTCTTGGGTCTATGAGGGTTAGTATTTGGATCATTCTTGATTTTTCAAATAACTTTCTTATCAAAACATCTTTTTCCTCTATAAGGGCAATTATATGAAGCCAGTGACTTATTTTCACTACAATAAGAATTTAATTCATTTGAAGTACTTGTAGTGTTATAATTTACCTCATCATTTCTATGAGCCATAAAGCAAAGATCATTGCTTAAATCTTTATTTGAAGTGCTTGACTCAAGTTCATCCCATGTTGCGGCCTTCATAGCTTTCTTCTTCTTTCTTTTAGAATCATTCGAGCCTCGAAATCTTCTAGCAATTTTCTTATCTTTCTTTAAGAATTTTCCAAGCCTTCTAGTGATGAATTCCAAATCACGATATTCATTCTCTTTATCACTAGAGCTCTCTTTTGATGCTTTGAGGGAGACTATCGTTTTTCCTTCATTAGGCTCATTTATCCGGTCATGGAGCACCATCTCATAAGTGAGGAGTGACCCGATGAGTTCATCCAAAGTCATCTTCTTTAAATCACTAGCTTATGTGATGGCCGTGGCTTTAGCTTCCAATACCGGTGGTAAACCCCTAAGAACTTTTCTCAACAATTCATACGAGGGGTAAGTTTTTTCAAGAGCATTTAAAGAATTAATGATATTAGTGAAACGAGCATACATATCTGAAATTATTTCATAAGCATGCATTTTGAACGACTCGTATTCTCTAGTTAATCTATCTATTCTTGGGTCCCTAACATCCTCGGTTCCTTCATAAGTGATTTCAAGCTTTTTTCAAATTTTTTGAGCACTTATACAAATCATAATTCTATTATACTCATTTGCATCTAAAACGCAATATAAAGCATTAATGGCACTAGAATTTATTTGCAAAAGCTTCATATCATTATTATTTAATTCATGGTCAAGTTTAGGAACTTATTTTCCTTCAACGGTTTTTGTGGGAACAAAATCACCATTTACTATAACTTGCCATGCATGTCAATTCATGGTTTGAA
>JAOTRH010221123.1:0-10522 GCA_034768845.1 Heliamphora exappendiculata
TAGTACACTTTGTGTGTATTGAACGGGACATTTGGGGTAATTAATTTTATACTGACTATATAAATTAATTTACACCCCAAAATTATTATGAATAGTACAAATCCTCTTAATCCTGAAATTGTCACCCCCAAACTCCGGATAACGTGAAACACTCACAAACCGCAAAGATTGCACCCAACTTGAGAATACATTCTCAATGTAAAACATACATGCATTTTATATAATCGCCAAATGACTTACATTATACGGCACCAACGCCGGAAAACATGTTATAACATACCTGTTCAAAACTAGCAAAAGAAAGACTACAGCTCTTCCACCCCTCCCGCAACTCCAAATCAACCTGCGTGACCAGTACCTGAAAAATATTTCAAATTTCACACCGTGAGCCAAAGCTCAGCAGAAACTAAATAGCACATGCAATATGCTAAACATGCTAGGAAAACAAGGTGCAGTTTTTGATTATCTTTCAAGCCTTAAAACAGTTTGAAAACACGACTAACACAAGCCTCAAAGATAACAGATATATATATATAACACATGAACATATATCTAAACCGACTTTCACAAGCCCCGACAAGCTAACTCATGCAATCCATGCACTATGCCTAACACACTATGAGCAACACACCCAACACATCTCTCCAAGACCTCGTTCCTATCCCTCAGATTCACACGCATTGTCTTTAGGATAACGTTTCCATCATTGAAACTATGGATATCATCCTAACAGATATCATGCCATAGTTAAGGAAAAATAGTAAAAACACAGACAAAGGTAACAACTATAGACTCTTGCCCATTATCCTAGTCCTGAACCACTTAAGGCTTGCTATGTAATGACAAGTTCTATATGGAGCTACAACAACGACGCCATTCACGGAGGCAACCGACTCCCTTTACGGATTTCCACGACCAATGGAAAAACATCCAATACCACATTTATGGGGATCAACCCGAGGGACCGTAGCAAAGCCACTCTGCGCACACAACACAAGGATCTTCTCGGGCTTTCACCGAAGGACCACTGCCCCAACTAACATTTCTTGGGCTTTCACCGAAGGACTACTGCCCTAACTAACATATTCTCGGGCTTTCATTAAAGGACCTCAATCCCATCTAACATATGCCACCCATGCAACTCAATGCACGCAACCCGTGCAACACACGCAACGCACGCAACCCGTGCAATACACGAACCACACACAACCCGTGTAACATGCACCACATGCATCCGCTCCTCAGAGCCCACATATACATGCCTATAAAACTGTGAGTTTTAAAGCATAAACCACGTAACTCTCTTACGTAATTCATACATAAATAAACAGTTATAAATGCACATAACCTGACATAACTTCTCATCATGACGCCACGTGTCATATAACTCGACATGACATCACATGCCACGTACCCGTCATTCGTTAACCCAAACAAACCATCCACACACCGGGACAACCAACCACAAAACTAAGCCTAGCCCGGAGGCCAACACCAAAACCATAAAATCCCAGTTTTCACAAACCAATGTCTTTTTCCCAAAAGACCCACGGGCCCTAAACACACCCAACACGATCATTACAAAACCCACGACGACCACACGCGCCCAACACAAACCCAACGGTGAATAAACACCACGCACCTAATCGTGCACCAACACCCACGTCAAACCATGCACGTCACTTGAGGACGGCACTTAAATAAACACCCGAGGGCACTACACGACTCTTGAAACCACAACACGATCAATCGAACCTCGAAACCCAACCACCGAACCCCAAACACACAACCCAGCACCTCAGTCGACAGGACCCAAACCCCCAGTCGACTGAAACACACTGGAAAAGCCAAAAATGCCTAGGAGCACTGTCCAGTCGACTGACCTCCACGGTGCAGTCGGTCAAACCTCAAGAACTATGATCCAGTCGACTTACCCCACGGTCAAGTCAACTGGGCTCAGGCGGAAACTATTTTTGAGCTACGGGTTTGGCTCTCCAAACCTCAAATCAACGCTTCTAAACTCCCATCCAACACCATCGGACATCCATACGCCTAGGTCTAACACCAAGACCACGAAAGAAACTCCCAACACCCGATTTCATCCACCAAAATCGCCAAAAAATGGTTTTAAACCCAAAAATCCAACTTTTAAACAAAATTAGATCCACAGCAATCTAACCGTTAAAAACACACACGATTACACATAGCACTCTTATAAGCCATGAGAATCTAGGATCCTACCTCAGTAAGTTGAAAACTCAATGCCTCAAATCACGTGTAAAACCAGGCTTTGTCAGAATGAAATTCTGTCTGGATGAACGTGTAGTCCACCGTGCCAATAGCAAGAATTCGCTGTTGGATCGTTGAAAATTGAGCCCCGGGCCCCCGAGAACTTATAGAGAAGGCAGAGAGAAAAAGAAAACTTACTGCAGAAGTTTTGAAAATATTTTTTAAAAATATCTAATTCCAAATATTTATAGGCATTCAAAATATCTTTTTTTTGAAATTTTTTGAAATTCGCACTGTAACATCCCACGGCCCGCGGGAACTTGCCCCGCATGCATATCTAACTTCGATCATGTATCAAAAGTATATAAAAACATGCTATCACATAAACACGAAACACGCGTCAAAAAATGCCGAAAAAGAAAATGGGTCAGGGTCTCACAACTCTATCCCCGTTAAAAGAATTTCGTCCTCGAAATTCAACTCAAGGTCAAAACAAAAAACCGTCGATCGCAATCGACGCAGGTACATGAGATGGTTAGCGAAACCATTCCTAGGATATAGTTAAATAAGGCCAGGCATCCTAAACAATGGCTAACTATCTCAACGACACGGGTTCTACAACTCACCCCAACCTCATATCGTCACCAACCACTGCTTCAAAGCAACACATCACCTACGGAATCCATCATCAACTCCCAAACAGATACAATGAAGAAACTAGCCTAAGGCTTGCATACTCAGAAACTACCTCTGCTCGCTGAAGGCATAGTTGCATTATCTGACACAACTGGCACCCTAGAAGAACTGGGAGCTATAAATGCATACGTTCGTGGAAATGTCACTCTGCCCTGTCCACCATTGCCTGAAGTTCCCCTATCTATGGCTTAGGAAGTCTAACCAACAGGATGCTGCTGTCGATCCTGCACAAATGAACCCTCTAGTGTGCCTGCTATACTCGGCGCGCTCTCCCTCTAGGGACAATCCCTACGAATATGTCCAGGCTGGCCACATCCATAACAAATCTGTGACTCCCTCCCATGTGACTGAACTGATACCAAACCCTAGGACTTCTTTCGCTGAGGGCAATCCATCACACGATGTCTGAGTTGCCTGCATTGGAAGCAACAAAATTCATACTGCGCTGGCCTTCCCGTTGAGACTACGGGAGGTGAAGATGCTGAAGACTGTGGATGATACAACCCCACTGGATACGAACTCGGACCAGACGTCTGTTGACGTTTGTTATTGCGTCCCCGGGACTGTGTACTTCCCCCATCTTGCTGACTCCTACTGTCTCTGTCTCTGCGCGTCTCGTTCAGAGTGTCTTCCACCTTCATGGCAGTCTCCACTAACTTCGTAAAAACATGAATCCTGAATGCTACTACTCGATCTCTAATAGCGGGCCTCAAACCTCTCTCAAATCTCTTCACCCAGAATTCGTCAGTGGGCACAATCTCTTGTGAAAACTGGGATAAGCTAGTAAACTCAGCCTCATACTCGACTACTATCATCGTCCTCTGAGTCAGGAAAAGAAAATCCTCTCTGTACCAATCCGTCAAAGTCGTGGGAAAGTATTTCTCCAAAAATACCTTCATAAATGCCTCCCAAGTGCCTCCGACTGTAGTCCTGGAAAACTTCCATCACATGTGAGCACTCCCCCTCAGCTGGAAGGCAGCAAAAGAAACCCACAACTCGTCCTCCTCAATCTGCAACGTGTCCAAGATCCTGTGACCAACACCAGCCATTCAGTGGCTACCGTGGGGTTAAGATCCCCAAAAAAGGTAGGAGGGTCCAAACGTCAGAACTCGCGCATTACGACCGTCGCCCTCGACTTAGGTACACTCTCTCTCCCCATAGAGGCCTCAGCCAGCTGCCGGATGGAGTCAACCATCTCACACAACAGATCTTCGTCAATAGGTCCTTAGGGTGCATTAGCATCCCCAATATCTGGGACTGGAATGTCCCTTCGGCCAAAACCACGGCCATAGCCTCGACCACGGCCTCGTCCTCCCCATGTGGACATCGCGTCTATAGGAAACAAACAGAACATAAGACACAGCACATAGCATGAATATAAACGCTAACCACATAAGCATGCTAACACATAGCCACATAGGTTCATGCTAAACAAAACCCTACATACTGAGAAGAACCGATAAGAATGGCGCGTCAATCTGGATAACCTACTCAGATTTCCTACTAGAAATCACGTTAGCTAAACTCGTTTCTAACTTGGCTCCCAAGTTTGTTAATCTTAACGCCCAAAGGAGGGACTAATCAATCCCACAGTTCAACTCTCATGCTCACAAATACACATCATTCACGTATACCCACATGCTATCACGTTCATGTTATCAAAACATCTAAACACATGTAGTCAAGCACACGCAATCAACCTCACACAGGATACGTCCTATTTCCACAGCTCTTAGGTATTCAAACCTAGAGTTCTGATACCAAGCTGTCACGTCCCAAACTCCAGGTCACGTGAAACACTCACAAATCACCAAGATAGCACCCAACTCGAGAATACACTCTCAATGTAAAACATACATGCATTTTATATAATCGCCAAACGACTTACATTACACGGCACCAACGCTGGAAAACACGTTATAGCATACATGTTCAAAACTAGCAAAAGGAAGACTACAGCTCTTCCACCCCTCCAGCAATTCTAGATCAACCTACGTGACCGGTACCTGAAAAATATTTCAAATCCCACACCGTGAGCGAAAGCTCAGTAGAAACTATACAGTACATGCAATATAAGCTAAACATGCTAAGAAAATGAGGTGAAGTTTTTGATTATCTTTCAAGCCTTAAAACAGTTTGAAAACACGAATCACACGAGCCCAAAAGATAACAGATATATATACAACACATGAACATATATCTAAACCGACTTTTACAAGTCCCGACAAGCTAACTCATGCAATCCATGCACTACACCCAACACACTATGAGCAACACACCCAACACATATCTCTCCAGGACCCCGTTTTCATCCCTAAAATTCACACGCATTGTCTTTAGGATCACATTTCTATCCTTGAAACTATGCATATCATCCTAACAGATATCATGCCACAGTTAAGGAAAAGTAGTAAAAAAAAAGACAAAGGTAACAACTATAGACTCCTGCTTATTACTCTAGTCTTGAACCACTTAAGGCCTGCTAAGTAATGACATATTCTATACGGAGCTACAATAACAACGCCATTCACGGAGGTAACCGACTCCCTTTATGGATTTTCACGACTAATGGAAGAGCATCTAATACCACATTTCTCGGTGAAACCTCGAGAAATGTTAGTTGGGACAGTGGTCCTTCGAGATCAACCCGAGGGACCGTAGCAAACCCACTCTGCGCACACAACACAAGGAACCCCCGTGCTGGGATTGAGATCCCAACTAACATATTCTTGGGCTTTCACCGAAGGACCACCCATGCTGTAACGACCCGGTACAGATCCTAGTTGTAACAATCCAGTTGATAACGACCCGGGTAAAGACCCAGCCTAAACTCTAATATTAGTGACGGATAGTCTACAAGGCTATAAAACACGGAAGAAGTTCAAAACCTTAACTCGAATCCTAAGTTTGGCCCGAAAACCCCAAAAAAGTCCAAAACTCAGGCAACAAAACCTTAATACCCGAAGAGTCTCTTAACATTCTAAATTAAGTATATACCATGACATAATGAATTAAAAATAAAAAATTCTCATAAACATGGTAAAATGACCATTTTGCCCTTAATATAACAAAAAGCCTTAAAATTTTAATTTTTGACATATAGATATCCTAAATTAAGGATTTAAGTACAATTAAGTAGTAAAAGAAAAAATAACATCAAAATGCCAAAAATGCCCCTTAGTGGCCGACCACTTTGGGGGATGTGCCAAAAAGTGACTTTTTTACTTCTTTTTAGCTTTAAATGATGAGAAATGTATTAAATGAAATTTTATGATAATCTCAAACTTGTTGAACAAGTAATATACCTAATAATATAGTGTTATAAGTTAACAAAAGAAAATAAATTATTATTAAAGTTCATACACAACAAAATAAGTCAAAAAGCCTTATATTGTCAAAATAGCTTAATTTGACTTAAAAGACCACATCTATTTAATCAATTGCCATAAAAATTATGATAATACATGCAAATACTATATTTCTCATAAACATTTTAAATAATAAGTCTCGGTAGAAAAAGACACAAAAAATATACATCAAATTAACTTTTAATGCATTTCTTGCACAATGTGGGCACGCAAACCAAGGCAAATTCCTTGATTGATGGAAATCAAATTTTTTGTCCCCCAATCAGCTCCCTAGCTACATCTAGCTTCCCCATATCTGATTTACCTACAAAAAATTATATCAACTCAAATCAAACTCAAAAACTCATTTAATGAAGTGAAGAAAAGGACCCTTTTCATGTACTTTTGGTCTCCCTCATGTTCCCTAGTCTTGCTTATATAAGGAGAGCTAAAAAACCTCTTATCTAAGTGATATTTTTGGCCAAAGAGAGGGAAGAAACCAGAACACTTTGTTCTTGAGGGTTTGGGAGAGTTTGAGGAAAAAGAAAGAAGAAAAAGGAAGAAACCGAGGAGTTTTCGAAAACTAAGTCCAAATCAATCCTCCACCATTATTTGATCTCTAAAAAATAAGTAAGTAAAACCTCTAAACCTTATATCTAATATCCCTCAAAACATCCCCCCATCACACCCCTTAAGCCCCTCGAAAATCAAGAACCGAAATCAAACCGATAAGGCGTTGTAGTTAGAAACCTAGGGGCTGTTTTGATTATGAACGATATGAGATGTTGTTGTATGTTGTTATCTTTGAGTTTGATAATCTATAAGTGTGTTTGAGTCTTGATATTTAAGTTTGAAACACAAGCATGCAAAGAAATGGAACAAAAACTTGACATGACACAAGTAGAAGACCTAAACCCTAAGAGGCTTGATTTTTAAGGACTTTGATGTTTCTGCCCTGAGATTTGAAATACCATAACTCATTGTAGAACATTGATCTAAGCATGAATTTTTTTATCCAGAGTTATATTTTTGTGTTATCTTTCATCCCAAGTTGGTTTCAACTCATTTGCATAACCAGAATTCAAGATAGTGCAATTTTATTAAAGTGTGTCATTTTCAGACCAGTCAACACTACTAGCTTAGAAACCCTAATTTAAATTGAGATCCAAACTTTGGTCAAAATATGAAAGTTGTAGATAACATGTATATTAATCTACCCACGAAAAATTAGAAAAAAATATTTAGGGTTGTTAGGTAAAAACTCCTTTTAAAATCTATGTTGAATTTCAGTCTCTGAGGAACATTTGCACAAATTTTTATATAGTCCAAAACACCTATGTTTAGTGACCTATTCCAAAAGTGGTCTACATGAATATTGTAGCCAATATATTGAAGTATTTTATGCCCAAAAATCTGACCTTAAAGCTTCGGGATGATAACCCAAAACCGTTTTAAACCATATGTCCAAAACTGGCTCTGCTGAGTTTTGGCGGCTCACAGAACCTACTTTTTAAAATAGCCAAGAAGTATAACTTCTTTGAAACAACTATCCTTAGATCTAAACATGAAACTTGTAGGGAATTTGTTAAACTACAACATACTAAAAAATGGGCTCAGTTGGACTTCAGTTGGTACCCCAAAACCGAGAACAACAGAAGCATAATTTTGGGTAAAATCTGGAGAAAGTGCTGAACCGTTTTTGCTTAGGATAAAATGTTCAGCCATTTGTCTGAGGTTTTGGCCTTGGTGTTAAATATAAAAGTTGTAGAAAATATTTCTATCTAAATGGTATACAAAAATCATAGCTTGATTCCAAGTCTAGATACCCTGAAACCTTGTCGGCTCTTTTTATTTAATACTTGGTTTTTGACCTTAAAAAGTTGTTAAGTGTGAATTGAGTACCCTTTGATATGAGACCCGAGCTTCTAAAAGATGTTTGATTTGAATTAGTTAATTTGTGTTTCTAAGTGAATGTATGATGATTTAGAACCCATGCGATCATATTTGAACCATATCTTGAAAATTGTAGTTCATGCTTCATATACTTATAATTTATGCTTTGCGCGTTATATCGTGAATCTTGCCATATTAATTGATGCCATGCTATAGATGGTTGTTTTTTAGATCCATACCACACATTATTGACATTCTCACTTGCATCATGGCATATTGGAATCCATCTGTGTAAACCGTTGTTGGGATGGGCTGTATTGAGATTGTTGTTCTTGGTTCTGTATCTAGGGCGTGCCTGGTTGCCACATTTTTGGAAATGTTTTGGGATATATTCCCCTTGTACACCCTGGGTTCATCCCCGGTGTTTGAAATGGTTTATTGTGGATACTGTTGGGCACCATGGGTTCGTCGCTAGCATTCTGATAACTTGGACTTTGGATAATTGGGAGATAGCCTAATTTGGCTGACCTAATCCCACTGTGGTGGTAATTCAGAGATAGCCTAATTCGGTTGACCTAATCCCATTAGGTGATTCGGAGGCCCTAATTTGGCTGACCTAATCCCACTACGGTGGTAAGTCAAAGAGAGCCCAATTTTGGAATACCTAAACCCCTCTTTTTTGGTACTTTGTATAATGTTAACGTTTCTTGAAATCTCTTAGATTTTGGGTTGACACCGGCGCATCACGAGTCTTAAGGTGGGACTTGCTAGCCCGGATAGGGACGGCTGCATATTGGTTGGCCCGCCCCCACGCCATTGCCATTGAGTAAAACAACTGTGGCATTAAGCCCGGTGACGCATTTACTATTTGCAACGAGGCGCGATGATGGCTTTGGTGATCAATTTGTCCAATAAAGTCTACTCTGGTGATTCTCGGCGTGGAATTCTTGTTCTTATCTGGGTGCAGGTTGGGTTGGGCATCTGCATATCATATGCACATGTTTGTTTACTTACCTACTACCTTGTTATAAATTTATCTGTCTCCTTGACTGTAAACTGTATTGGGTGTTTTATGGTATGTGTTGTGGTAAATTTTGTGCCGTGAGATTAGTTAGAGTGTTTTGCTTCTGGGCCTTGGCTCATGGCATTCATGCCATAGGTAGGGAGGAGTTCTTGGAGAAAGTCATCTCAGAGGGAGAAGAAGAGTTTGAAGAACATGGCAAGTTCCAAGAGCTCGTGGATTTTGCTGATGCATTCTAAAGAGTTGAGACCTCTGCTTTTATGCTTATATTTAGTTATGTCGTGCTTAGTGTAATTTTTAAAATTTCTTGTTGAAATTGTAATATTTAAGTACTTTGAACGGTTCAGAACTGCTTTATGATGTAATAACTAACGTATATAAATATGAATGAATGGATAGAATATCCCTTTATTTATATTTATGTATGTCTCGACGTGCCCGGAGGACGTGGCGTCACAGTTGGTATCAAAGCTTAGGTTTAGTGAACCTTCAGGTCTTGGGTTATGGAAAATCATGCATTTTGTCGTGTTGGAGCTCTGTAGGAGGCGTTGTATTAATAATTATTATCATCCATACATTATAAGAACAAAAATCTTCTACGCCTGAGTCTTATAGCAAGTCGTGTTAGGACGTTACCAAGCTCGAAAGCAGTAAGGAATCTACATCCGAAGGATGGGTATGACCATCGAGATCGAAGATTGGAAATTCGTGCAACGAGTTATCATATTTTAAGGGGGGTAGATAGGAGTACGCACCAGGAGAAGCTTTAGATATCACCTTGAGAGACACCATCAGAACCCCGCAACTTCATCCTTATGAATTCTTTTCTCATTTATCCTAAGCCTTGGTGTCAACATTTTGAAATTCTTTTGTATGTCCTTCTTATATCATCAGTCCTCAATGGTACCTTCAAGTGTCGTTCGTCGGTAACCTTTATGCACCTAAGTCTTGTTGAGAACCCTATTAAAAATTCAACTCTAAAAAATACCCTTGTCCTCAAAGTTTTCATACCTCGATAATGACCGGTATTTACATATTGATTCTCCTCCGATTGGAGTCATCATACTTGAACTAACTATTCTCTTGAAGAACTCGATATCAATTCTTTGTTAAGTACCCATTCCAAACATTTGATATTGATAAAATCTTTTGCCATCGTTCATTTCTCTCGACTTCGGAACCACAGTCTGTTGCAGTGATTTTACGAATTCTTCGTACACTCTTGAAATCCCAACCTGGGAAGTCAACTTGGATGCTGAAATTAAAGTACGTTAGGCCGACGTAACTTCAGGGTAAAGTATCTAGTTAGGCTGCCCCTTTTGATATCTCCTTTATC